>JAAGKR010003691.1:0-41121 GCA_011419295.1 Clarias macrocephalus
ATAATGTATGTACATTAGTTTGTCCAACTGAAGAATATACAACATGTGTTTCCACCATTTCATTGCATTTCTTTGCCCTCTTGTTTTTTTTCTTCAAAAAATGTAGTGCAGCATAATGTGCTGAATCTGTTTCAGGATCCTGCAAGGACACAGAAGATGCATAAAGATAAAACAAATATATAAATAGTAAATCATGTGACTATAGACTAGTTTTTCCTGGATGTTTTTATTGAGCTAATGCAAGGTTTAAGACCTTGTGGTTGACATAATTTAGCATGTATGTTTTCATTGTTCATGAGAAGAAATCTGATGGTTAATTAAGTCTTTTCTGCACTTTAGAATCAGCTAAAGATTGTAAATGCTGGAAATCAAAACCCACTATTAACATGACCACCACATATTACAGCACCCATAACACTTCATGCTCACATGAAAAATATATAAATCATGCATACAGTATGTCACAAAAGTGAGTACACCCCTCACATTTCTGCAAATATTTAGTTTTTCATAGGACAACACTGCATAAATGACTCTTTGATACAATTAAAAGTAGTCAGTGTAAAGATTCTATAGCAGTATAAATTTATTGTCCCCTCAAAATAACTACAAATACAACCAATAATAGCTGAACCCTTGGCAACAAAAGTGAGTACACCCCTAAGTGAAAATGTGAAATGTCAATATTTTGTGTGGCCACCATAATTTTCCAGCACGGCATGAATTCTCTTGGCCATGGAGTTCACCAGAGTTTCACAGGTTGCTACTGGAATCCTCTTCCACTCCTCCATCACAACATCACAGAGCCACACACTTATTTGTTTGTTAATTTTTAATAAACATTTAACGTTAACAGCATTGAAAGCAGAGAACAAACTTCTGCAAGCACACAACAAACACAGGAATTTCAGTTTCTACAAAACCGCAAGAATATCGATGAGTAGATTTTTTAAATAAAAATGTACTTACAGAAAAAGGCTAAATCGATCTAGTTTAAAGTGTTTGTACGCCTGTTGGTACCTCGATCTTGTTTGTCAGTGCCAAAAAGGTCATTGTAAGTTCTGTCAAGATTTCAACAAGGTACTTGTTCATCAGTGTAAAATGAGCATTCTGTAGTGGATTAAACATCTATTGGTCCAGTTTAATTAATGGAACTTTAACTATATATAAGAATACCTTATTGTGAACTGATAGAAGTTGGTTTATACTATTTACTTCTTTATTACTTGCTATTTGCAATGATATTTTAATCATTGCTGCTACTTCAAATGTTTACTGTTTCTCCTCCCACTACCTCAACTCATACATCATTACTGCAAAAAGTATTGAAACGTGTTATGTTGTTGTGTTGTCACGCTGTAGCTCTTTGTTTGCACATTTGTACATGCACATTGTTGTCTGTTGTTGTCTCTTTTTATATAGAAACTGAACTTAAAAAAAAGTTAAATCTGTCATCTCTGAGCTAGCCAGCTAATTAGGTCTCTTAGTTAGCTAGCTAGTTCTGGTAAATTTCTGTGGTTAATTTATGTTCTTGCATGTATGTAGCATCTTGGTCCTGGTGGAATGTTGGTTCATTTCACTGTGTACTGAACTATATATGGTTGGAACGACAATAAAAGCCTACTTGACTTGACTACTACTACTACTACTACTACTACTACTACTACTAATAATAATAATAATAATAATAATAACACTATTCTGGAATTGTGAAATTTTCTTTGTCTATCTATCTGTCTATAAGTAAATAAATAAACACCAGTGATTTGAGCACAAAAATTGTTATAGAGTATATACTGAGTATATTCTACTGTTATCTTTTTATCTTTTTTTATGATTAAAAAAAATTATTTAGCCCTACATAGCAAATTGCCCAGTGTAGGATTAGCACACAGCAGTGTTTATATGAATGCAGTTGGACTCCAATAAACTCTGAAAGTGTTAAGTCAACAGTGGGGGTTATACTGTGTACAATAGTCTTACACAAAGTGTTTGTTTGTATCTTGAACATTATTCTTAATCCATAGAGTTTAATAGGATGTTGACCCTTTACAGCTATAAAAGCTTTAACTTTTCTGGGAAGACTTTCCACAAGGTTTAGAAGTGTGTTTAAAGGAATTTCCTCTTTCAGGAGCGCATTTGTGAGGTCAGACGAAAAGGTCTGGCTCGCAGTCTCCGCTCTAATTCATCCTTAATGTGGTCTATCAGGTTGAAAAGGTGTTCTATCATATTCAACCTTATGGATTAAGAATTGAATGTTACTCAAGTTCATATGCATGTGAAGGCAGACAAGTGAATAGTTTTAGCAGCATAGTGTTTGACTGTATGAACATCTACATCTAGGCATTTGGCAGACAAGTCAAGTCAAGTAGGCTTTATTGTCACTTCAACCATATACAGTGAAACGAATCAATGATCCTCCAGGGCCCAGTTGCTACATGCAACATAAATTTACAACATAAACAAAAAACTAACTAGCTAAGTAAAAAGCCTAATTAGCTGGCTAGCTGAGACAAGACAGATTGACTTGACAACATAAATTAACAACATATATTAACAAAAACTAACTAGCTAACTAGAGACCTAATTAGCTGGCTAGCTCAGAACGGTCTATGTTGTTATACAGTAGAGACAACATAAAGTGCACATGCAAATGACACTCTTATGATGAGACACTTACATTTTTTTTAACTTATTATACACCTGAGCAGTTGAGGGTTATGGGCCTTACTCATGTAATGTATGTATGTATGTATGTATGTATGTATGTATGTATGTATGTATTTATGTATGTATGTATCTCTCAATCTCTCTATCTCTCTATCTCTCTATCTATCTATCTATCTATCTATCTCACTGGTCTACAAAGAGAAAGTCTCAAAAATGAAAGCAGCTACATTTTACCAGAATTGGGTCACTAATAAAGAAAAATTAAGTCTTTAGTGTTAATTAGCCTCATTTTCCAAGATACAGCTTCAGGTCAAAACTGCATCAAAATAGTTCAAAATTAGGAGGGAATGTCTAATTATGCTCCAAACTGTTTCTGGCAATAAAAAGGTATAGTAATGAGAATGGTGTCCCACCACTCTCACGCACTCATCATCTTAATCCTGTTGTCAGCGTCCCGGGAGGCCTCTATCCCAGAGGACTTAGGGCACGAGGATAAACCCTGGACAGGGTGCCAATCCATCACAGGGCACACATACTCAAACACACACTCACACACTACGGGCAATTTGGGAACGCCAATTAGCCTAATCTACATGTCTTTAGACTGTGGGGCAAACCGGAGGACACGGAGGAAACCCAGCAAGCATGAGGAGAACATGCAAACTCCATGCACACAGAGACGGGAATCGAGCCTGGCTGGGAATCAGAACCTGGAGGTGCAAAGCAACAGTGCTAACGACTACACCAATGTGTCGCCTGGTGCCATACCAATCCATATAAATTTATATTTTTATTCATAAATTTCCATAAATTTAGTGGTTTTTCATAACATCTTCATGCTTTCTTTTATGAAAACTCACTGAATTGTGGGTGGGTTGGTCCCATTGCTATGTAGCTTCCCAGACTATTAGGATACAACATCAAAATTTTAAAGCTTACAAAATATAAGGTGAATAATATAAAACAATGATGATCACAGAAAAAAGCTCTAACATCAGATTAACTGACAAGGTGGCATCTTTATTCTGTATGTAAATTCTCTTGTGAACTGCAGTAGGATTGTCCCAGCAGATATTCCAGCAGTAATCAGCAAGCATGGACGGACTTCATTTTCCTTGATATCTTTTCTCCATGCCAGCGATATTCTGGTGGAATCTTTCCCAATGCTCATCACTCACTGCCCCACAGTTCTAAGGGAAATAGTCTAAATGCGAGTTTAAGGAGTGAATTTTCAGTGACATGTTTGCACCAAGTGCTTTATTGGACCTAAGCAAATTTTCCACATATTTTCCATACTCATCTGCCTTGCTGTTCCTGAAAAACTCCATTGCCACAGACTTGAAGGCTTCCCATGCCTTATTTTCCTTGTTGCACAACAAACAATCAAATTTTCTCAAAAAAGTTCTCAAATCTGTGGACTGATAAAAACAGCTTCTTTGATTTTTGCTTCGCTAAGTCTTGGAAGCTTTTCATAGAGATACCTGGTTTTGTTTTGTTCATAGCCTTTACAAAGTTCTTCATCAGGCCCAGCTTTATGTATAATGGTGGTAATAAAGTTTTCTGAGAGTCAACAAGAGCTGGATTTTGGGCATTTTTCTTTCCTGGCTCCTAGGACTGCGTTTCTTAACATAATGAGAATCTCTGCCTCGACTGTCCCAATCACAGAGGAAGCAGCAGTATTTTGTGTTTCCTCCCTGAAGGCCAAGCAACAGGGCAACAACTTTCAAATCACCTCAGCTGTTTCATGTTTTCATATGTTTCTTTCTTGTGGACTGCTTGCCAGACAAGAACGGATGGCAAAACATTACTATTGTGCAATAAAACAGCTTTTAGACTTATTTTAGATGAATCTATCAACAATCCCCATTCATCTGGATTGTGGGTAAGATTAAGGGCTTCTTTAAGCCACTGATATTATTGCAATAAACCAAGTCACCTTCCACTAAGAAATACTGATTTTTGGCAATCATAAAAAATGGAGATTCTGGAATCATACTGCAAGAGGTTCCACTGTTGTAATGTGGAGTCCAGTAGTTCTACCTTACTCCTGGACAATTTCAAATCCCTGACCAGGTCAATTAGGTCACTCTGTGAAATTAGATGTGGTTTAGGATGAACATACAATGGGCTAAAGTCTGGGTCCGCTGACATCAATGGCCCCAGATCAATTGCATCCTGCTCATCATCTTGATCACCATCTGAGTCTGATTAGGGTCTGATTCTGAGTAGGATTCTGGTGTATCTGGAATTGGCAAGTCCTCACAATGGGGTACAGGACGCAGTGCGGAAGGAATGTTTGGATAGTCCATGGTCCATTTCTTCTTTCTTGAGATCCCTTTTGCAATTGGGGAAACCATGCAAAAATAGCAATCACTGCTATGATTGGTGGGTTCCCTCCACACCATTGAGACTGCGAAAGGCATGGCCCCTTTCTTCTTGTTTAGCCAATGGTGCAGATAAGTTGCAAATATATTGCAACAATAATTAGGGGCCCAACTCTTGTCCTGATCCCCTATTTTGCATCCAAAATATAGGTGGTATGCCTTTTTCACCAATGCCATCATACTGCACTTTTGAGATACAAATGTAACCTCAACACAAAAGTATCAGAAGTTATCTGCATGGTTTTGATGCAGTTTTGAGGCATATTGACTTCTGAGAGAAAATATCACATGATTTTTCTTCAGAAATGTTGGGTAACGAGGCTTTCATAAGCCCCAGATGTGAGGACTATATGATGTGTAGGTCTCTCAAAGACAAAAGTACTCTGCAATAAAAGACTACAAATTTTACTACTGAATTACAAGTAGATAATAATCTTTAGTCTCAAAGTCAGGATAAATTTATAAACTTCCACGTGGTACCATTTTCCTTGTTCTATCTAACTTTCTTTAGAAGTTACAAGACATCATGATCATCAGACACCCGCTTCTCTTGTAGGCAAATATACTCGCCTGTGTATTTCCTGATCTTTATCAGGAAATAACTTGAAAACTTTAGCCAACCTGCACCTCTCTCATCTGTTTTCTAATTCATCTAATCACAATATATAAGAATTAGCACATTTCATCATTTCATCTCGTAGGTCAATAATTTCCAAATATTTGTACACCAGTATAATTTACCTTTGTGCTTCAGTATGATCAAGATCAGGACACTGAGAAGAATCACAATCACTGCACCAAACCCCAGAGTCAGAATGAAAAACACAGCAGGAGAGACACGGCCTTGAATCACAATATAGAAAACTTTTAGAGATGTTAAACAGTATCTTTTAGTGTAACAGTTACAGAAGACTTTTGGGAGAAGAAAAACAACAAACCATTTGCTCTGTCTGTGATCTTGGACAGTGTTTTATTTTCCCCTGAAAATGAAACATTATATTTTTATAACTGAAGTTATTACAACTATTCCATTTTTCACTACTTACTTGATATTAATTTACCTTTCACTCTTAAGTAGACTGAATCACTCAATGTGATCTGATTCTTTTCCATGTAGCTGCAGTAGTAGAGTCCTGTATCAGAGACATTTACTGCAGTGATGGTGAGAGACGTGTTCTTGCTATGAACAGACGTCACTATTCTCTCACTTACATTAAAGAAGTAACACGTTTCTGATGGAGCTGATGTAAAAAGCTGTTTACACCCAATAAGAAGTGGAACTGAATCACTCGTGTGTTTAAACCAGTAGATGTAGCCTGTAACACTCAGGTCATGTTGGCACCAAATAGTAACTTTATTTCCAGCTTCTGCCTCCAAAGTTAATGAGCACAGAGTCTCTGAGAGCAAACCTGCAACACACACACACACACACACGCACGCACGCACGCACGCACGCGCGCACACACACACACACACACACACACGCTTCTTAAATAAAACAGGCAGTTATAAGTTGCGGGGAGGCAAAGCATGTCCATGTAATCCCACAGGTTTATTGTGGGACAGTGTGGGCCAGAAACACCCAAACTAAACCCCTCTCTGGTCTTTGCATTTATCAGGTCCATGAAAATTAATCTTGGATCCCACAAACAAACAAGCAAAAGCAAACCAATAAACAAATAAAATGGTGGTGACATTTCGAGTATTTGATTTTCTATCTCTCATTTCCAACAAACTAAACAGTGACCCTACAAAATAACCCACAACATTAATTAATAATGCTGTAAATATACGTTATCTCCTGTAGTTTTATACATTGTTACATTTTTTTGGTTTGTGTAAAATCTAAATCTAGGCTGAACTTCTTTACATCATGAAAAAAAAAATTAACAAAAAAAATACTTTACGTTTTTATAGTAATTTTTAGTATATATATAGCTGTGAATTACCAATTATTAATTCCAAGGGTGTTCAATAAAGACAAGAAAGGTCAGAATTTCTTTATGTTATTATTATTTAAGGCACATTATATTTATCAATACTCTTCACTTGATGAGGATCACATTTCATTACAATTTATTGCATATATATATGGGTTTAAGGGTTAAAAGAATTATCCACATTTTTTTTTTGTTTGTTTGTTTCTTGTGTCTTTTGTGATATATTCAATCATGTTTTTGGTGAAGATTCCTAGAATTGGTTGAGGAGGTTGTATTAATGTTCATTTGGTTCCTATTCTGAAAGCTTGACACATTTTGCATAAAATTATTTCGTATAATTTTTTTTAAATGTACATTTTATATTTATAAATGGCTTAATGGACTGTGTACTGAAATCAGTTAAAAAATGTTTATCCCCTTGTTCTCTCCGCTAATGGTTATTCAAGCATACCTTTAATATATTCAGGTAAAAATATATATATAGCTTTTTTTTATCAGTTTCCAAACAAATCAAATGATTTTTTACATTTTATTTTAATAAAAGACTACAATAAAATAGAGGTTATATTCTTACAAAATAACTGTGAACTTTTTTACTTAAAATAAATTATGACTAATTAAAGTGTTTAAATTAAACAACGTAAAAATGACTGTTGAATGTGAATACTTTCAAGCTTCATTGTGAGAGCTTTCAGGATTTATTATGTGTGTTTATTCAATAAAGCAATAAATTAGATCATTATTACTTACCCATGGCACAGAGAAACACATGCAGAGATAAAAACTGAACCATTGTGTATCAGCCGAGAGACAAAGAGGAAACTGTCATCTGTTGGACAAAACTAGTGCTGGTGTATCTGTTTAGGAGGGGTGTGTGTGTGTGTGTGTGTGTGTGTGTGTGTGTGTGTGTGTGTGTGTGTGTGTGTGTGTGTGTGTGTGTTGGGGGGTTGAGCATGAACAGCCTTTTAAGAATTGAATTTAAGTTCGGACTTGAGGTGGACTTGCCAGTGTGTCTTGAGGCAAAAGTCATGATGAACTGATGAATTCTCCATCAGGATTTTCTTGTCGAGCACAGAATTCTTGGTTCTATCAATTATGAGAAGTCATCCAGGTCCTGAGGCAGATCATCACACTACCACCTCCTTATTTGACTGTTTTTTATGTAAAATGTTGTATTAGTTTCACACCGGGTTCACACCCGTTTTCATGGGACGGGATGCAAACCTTCCAAAATGTTAAACTTTTGACTTGTCAGTCCACAGAATATTTGCCCAAAAGTCTTGGGGATAATTAAGATGTTGATGGACAAATGTGAGATGAGCCTTTGTGTTCGTCTCATTGAAGATAATTTTACCAACTCGGATCAGCAAATTAAATAAATAATTTTTATAAAAAAAATTATTCATTCATTCATGAATTAATAAATAATTAATTTAATCTATGTTAAGCTTAGACTAAATGGCTAAAGGGCTGTGATGTGATGAACAAACTACTTGGGAAACTTGAAGACCCAAATGGTGAACTAATCAATTCTCTTTACGGCTCAGACTGCATTGGTTAAGCTTATGGGGTTGTCACACAATGAATGAACGACTTGGGAAACCTGAAGTCTTGAAACTGATTAACTAATTCCTGTAGAACCTATGATATTCATGGGTGACTGAATGAATCTTTCCTAGAGATGAGTTGTTCTTCCTGAGTCACACTTAAGATCATTCAAAATAAATAAATCATTCAAGAACGACCCATGACCAGTCAGCAGTGGCTTTCGCTTTAGTACTCTCCCATGGATGCCATTTTTGCTCCCGGCCTCTTTCTTATTGTTTATTCTTGAACACTGACCTTAATTGATGCACATGAGGCCAACAGTTCTTCAGATGTTGTCCTGGGTTTTTTATGAGCTCCTGGATAAGTCATCATTGTGCTCTTAGAGTAATTTTGGTAGACCGGCCACTCCTGGAAAGGTTCACCACTGTACCAAGTTTTTTTTTTTTTTTTTTTTTTTTTTTTTTTTTTTTTTGTGAATAATGGCTGTCACCGTGGTTCACTTGATTTCCAAAGCCTTAGAAATGGCTTTGTAACACTTTCTAGACTGATGCATGTCAATTACTCTTTTACTCACCTGAACTTGAATATGTTTTGATAGTGTTGCTTTTTTGTTAGATCTTTTAGCATGGTTCACTTTTTCAGAATTTAAGAATCACTTTTTCTATTTAAGTAATTTCTTGATTCAACAGGTCTGGCAGTAATCAAATTTAACTCAGCTTTCCAAAAAAATTCATGAATTATCTAAGGGTGGGGTGGGGGGGGGGGGGTCATTAAATTTTAAATAGGTTTGATTGCGTTACCCTTAATAAGTTCAATCATCTTTTAAAAACTGCATTTTCTATTTACTTGGGTTATCTTTGTGTTATTAAAAATATTAAAATGTGTTTGATGATCTCAATCATTTAAGTGTGATAATTATGCAATAGATGTGTGCTTAAGTGTCTCATCCCTTATTTTTCCATGAAATAAAAAAAAAAAATTCAATAATCTCATGTCTCCTCTCAGGGTTCAAGGGTGCATTAAGTCCTTAGACAGTGAAGGTGAAGACAGTTCACTCCTTAAATACAATGTTCATAGATTTTATTTTAGAAATGTATATTAATATATTAAGTGTATGTAATAGGTTAGTTTATGTATTTAGGGATGAAACACAAGTGTAGTTACAGCAATGTAGTTTCCATATGCTATGATTTAAAAGTAAATATGAAGAGAGGAACATGAGGTCCCAAATATACTATATTCCAGAAGTAATTGAAATTTTATATGTAGTAATACAATGAAATTAATGTTCTATAAAAGGTATATAGAATAGGATAGGCTCTATGCATTAACCACCACAACATGTTAATTTGAGTTTGAGGTGGTCACAAGCAGATGAAAACATGGTTATGAGTGCAGTCAAACCAGGAAATGGGCAGCTTCTGCATGTGACTGTGCAAAACCTTGTGGTTTGAGAGATCGATGCCCTCTATACAAGTCAGTTTTAGTCAAATTGAATATTGTCAGAAGTAAAGTTGAATATTGACTGCTAAACATTTGTTGGAATCTATTTGTTTTAATCTGAGCTGAAAAGTTGCTAGTAAAAAAAAATCGAAAAACAAAACATGGATAACGGCAGGCGCCAGAGATTTTCTGTTGCTGGTCCTATGGGCCTGCTTGACCTTTTAGGAAGGGTGCTCTAAAATGTAAGGTTTCCCATGCTTGAACACAGTGGTAACTTGGGCTAAAGCACTATGTTAACATTGTTGGGCCCTTGCGCAAGGCCCTAAATCATATCTGCTCCAGGGATGCTGTATCATGGATGATCCTGTGCTCTGACCCCGGTTATGCCGGGATATGTTAAGAAAGAATTTAACTGTGCAGTAATATATGTGTGACAAATAAAGCATAACGTAACTTTACACGTGTGCCTACTGTATAATGTACATATGCCCACACACACACACACACACAAGCAAAATATATTAATCTCATATTAGTATATGCTGCCATGAAGAAAAGTACAAAGGAACCTCGGTTTGCGAGTGTTCCGCAACACGAGCAAAGATTTTTAATAAATTTTGACTTGGAAAATGAACAAGTCTTGGTTTACGAGTACCGAGTATCACGCGCTTCTTGTGAAGCAGAGCGTGACATGATCACAACTGAGCCAGTGGTTTTTCTCTCTCTTGCGCTGCGGAATTGTGGGTAATCATCTCCCCTGTTGGGTCTTAGTGCTCGTCTCTCACTGGTATAATCAACATCCGTGCATGCATGTACTGTTTACTATAACACTGTGACCACGCGTGTGTGTCAAACATCATTTATTTTGTGTTTGCATGTGTATGTACAGCACATGTGTAATGTTTATTATAACACATGTGTGTGCGCGCGTGTAAAGCAAAAGAAAGTCTCATTAGAGAGGTTAAAGATCTTTCTCTGTATCAGCCTGCGTGTAATTTGACACTGTGCACTTTCACACACACACATCCCTCCACCTCCTATCGCCTTCAAACACACCCCCTACTTCTTTCGTCTTTGCGCACACACACACACTCTCTGCTCTACACAGAAACACTGTCCAGTCGCAATTCTTTTAAAAAGGTAAAGTGCTGCTTAATTTGTTTTATTTTTACCTTACAGCAATGATTCTATTAGTTTGCGCTTAATCAAGTGTCATTAAAGAGATTTCTTTTTTTTTTTTTTTTTTGTAAAAACAGTGTTTTTGTTGTGTGTGTGTTGTGAAACTCAAAAAGCGAGGGGGAGGGGTAGTAGGGGTTTACTGTGTAAGGCAAGAAGAAAGAGAGCAGAGTTAATTCCACACACAAACACATGCACAGCATCTGCGCACACAAACGGAAACACTGTCAGGATTTATATTTACTTTTTTTTTTCTTAAAATGCAGGTTAATTTGTTTTATTTTTACTTTATTTGATATTTTTATGTATTTATTTTTTGGGGCTGTGGAATAATTTGAGTTTCAATAATTTCTTATGGGAAAATATGATTTGATTTACAAGTGTTTTGATATATGAGCCCACTTCCGGGAACAAATTACGTTCGTGATTCAAGGTTCCACTGTATTGAAAATAAAGGTTAATGAAAACACTGATATAAAACTTCAACCAACATAAATCTTTAAGAGGTTTCTCAGAACAAACATGTGTGTGTGTGTCTGGGTGTCTGTGTGTGTGTATATTATATATTGCACACCCACTCACAAAATTAGGTTCACCCCTCTAATTTCAACATTTTATTATATCTTGTCACAGGACAACACTATAAAAATTTAACTTTATATTTTAGAGTAGTCAATGTGCAGCTCATATAACATTATAGATTTACAGTCCTCTGAAAATACCTCAACATACAGACATTATTGTCAAAATAGCTTGCAACAAAAGTAAGTACACCCCAAGTGATAATAGCTGTACATGTTTAACCATGCAAAGTCACATGACCCATTTATCATGTTCATGTGTTATTCAGTGGCCGAGTATGTCTCCAGACCTGGACCCTGTGGGGCGTCCTCAAGCGTAAAGTGGCCATGTGTCTAACATCCAGCAGCTCCATATCATTATGAAGGAGTGGAAGAGGATCCCTGCAATAACATATGCAGCTCTGGGGAAGTCCAGGCCCGGGAGGATTAAAGCTGTGCTAGATAACAGCGGTGCAGTTTTGACATGTTCACTTAGGAAGTAGTCAATTTTGTTGCCAGTTATTTAAACAATAAAGTCTGCATGTTGAGATGTATTGTTAGAGGAGTCTTACAATACATCTGTCTTAAAATAATTGCTGATTGTTGTTGTTACATACTGTAATTACCAATTTCCATGTGTGATATTTCATAGTTGTTTTGTAGAAAGTAGAAATAGAAATCTGTCAAGCGGAAATTTTAGCTCATAACATCGTTTTTTTCTGCCTCTCAACTGGCAACCCAGGGAAGGGAATACCTGAATTTTGTCTACTTGAATTTTATTACATGAATTTTGACAGTCTAAATTTTTGACGTTGAAAATTAACGATTTCAAGATATTTCAAACAACAGTTTGGTAAGAGCAATATTTTTGAAACTTTTAAATGCCTGAATTAAACTTTCATTTGAAACATACAACCACAATAAATTGCAGTGGCAAAAATGATAAATGTTATTATTAAATTATTAAATGCTATGATAAATGCTAGAGGGACTTTTTCCACTCAGATCAAATTGCAGTGCAAAACAAAACCAAAGATTTTTTTACTGCAGTGAATTTTTATTTAGTTCATGTCATTCAAAATGCTATTTTGCTTTGTGGAATTTTTACATTGTTGTATTTTTATGCTAGCGAGGTGGGTGGGTTTTTTGTGTGCGTACGTGCGTGTGTGTGTGTGTGTGATGAGAGAGAGAGAAAGCATGCCTGTGTGTGTGGGTGTAAGATGAGCCATATCGCTAACCACAAGTGTTTGCAGAAACACATGCAGCATCTGTCCATCTTAAGGTGTGAAAGTTTTTTTAACCACAGAACTGACACCTGTGTGCTCCTCTTTTAAATACACCTGCCCCCAGGTTACATCTGCTTCTGACCACTAATTGTTTTTCAGACACATTTGCTTTCTGTCTTTACTTTATAAAATAATTTTAAAAAAGGAAATAATAAGTGATTACCATCGTTATCATGATCCCAAATAAGTGTGCACTATAATAAAAAAAATAACAGTAATCTGATTTTCCTTTACCTTATAGTCAGGGCCATTAATTTGGAACAAAGATAAGATTTTTTTGCATACAATCATTCGAGACGACGGTGCCACGGATGGGTGCCTTGGTATGGACCTCCATTTGTCTTACTGTTTTTGTTACTTTCTCAAATGTTATCAGTGATAACAGGCATGAACTTCTGGACATTCAGCAGAACACATCACACAATTTTCAACCAGTTTTTGATTATACAGATGTTCTGCTAAACATTGTAACTGGCGGAGCAGCAGCGCTGTTGAAATGCTTTAAAAAGGGCCTTTGAGTGGCACAGTTAGTAAAGTGCTCGCCCTATGATCTGAAGATTGCGATTTCGATCCCCGGGTGGTGCTGTAACCTCTCGCAGGTCTAGAGAGAGCTGATTGGCCGAGCTCTCTCAGAAGGGAGGGATGAGAGGTACTTAGTGCTCCCACATTAATCACGGCTCTACAACCAATCAGGGACATCTGTGAGCTCACGCAAGTGGAAGGAGTGGATAGCGCCGTCCTCCGAGTGTGTTACTCCGCCCACAACGGTGCGTGAGCAAGCAGTTTGAAAAAATGCGGTCAGCTTCCGTCACGTGGTTCCGAGGAAACACGTGATATTTTTTAGTCCTCCTGACTGAGTGGCAGTAGTAGCCTTAATGTGGAGCCCCCTAGTGATGGGGAGGAATCCACCTGCACTTCCCCCTCTCACCATCATGAACAGCTGTGACAGTGACAGCAGTGGAATCATTCCGGTTGCTGGGCACAAACTGAAGTGGGACATTTACATTGACTCCATTGTTAAAAAGGCCCATCAGAGGTTGTATTTCCTTCGCCAGCTGAAGAAGTTCAACCTCCCACAGGAGCTGCTCACACAGTTCTACTCAGCCATCATTGAATCTGTCCTGTGCACTTCAATAACTGTCTGGTTTGGCTCAGCTACAAAAGCAGACATTAGAAGACTACAAAGGATGGTTTGTGCTGCTGAAAGGATTATTGACACTCCCCTACCCACACTGCAAGGACTGTATATATCCAGAGTAAAGAAAAGGTCTTGGAATATCACTTTGGACCTCTCACACCCAATCCACTTTTGCCGTCGGGTCGACGCTACAGAGCACCGAACACCAGGACAGTCAGGCACAAGAACAGTTTTTTCCCCAGGCAATTTACCTCATGAACAGTTAAACATTCTTCTCACTATGCAATAAATATATGTGCAATATACTGTACAATACCACAGATATTTAGTCATTTAACTTATTTGAAAATATCGCACATCTTACTCCATTTGATGTTAACCTTTTTCTTAAAAATCAAAAATAAAAAACCTCACTCCATTTGTTGTAAACTTTTTTTTGTGTGTGTGTGTGGTGCTGTTTTGCCTTGTCATTTGGTTTGTTCTGGAAGCTCTGTCACTAAAACAAATTCCTTGTACATGCAAGCGCACTTGGCAATAAAACTTTTCTGATTCAACACTCCCATGGTCAGGTGCGGCCTGCTCCCTTGTTACTGCATAACTAATCAAGCAGATAAGGTCACTGGTGTTTATAGGTGACCTGATCTGCTGATGAAAGTAGTTGATAAAAAGAACCCTAGTTCTTTTTCAAACTCCATGGAGTTTGCATGTTCTCCTTGTGTTTTTCCAAAGACACGCCACAGTCCGAAGACATGCAGATTAGGCTAATTGTTGTTCCCAAATTGCCAATAGTATGTGATTGATCATGTGAGTGTGATTATGTGTTTGTGCGCCCTATAATGGATTGGCACCCAATCCAAAGTGAACCTTGCCTCATGCCCGAAGTCTCCTGCAATAGGCTCCAGTCCCCACGTGACCCTGAATACAGTATAAAGTGTTATAGACAATGAGTGAGTGGTTAACCCAGTGCCCAGTAACACAGTGAACTATGCCCTGTTCCACACCACAAGTAGAGCCCTTCAGCTTTTCATTAGAAGCTACAGATGGGGCAGAGGGACAGGAATCTCATAGCGACTCGCGGCAGTGCGCGGGATTTAAAGAGATGCAATGTGACAGGAAATATGAGACCAGTAGGTGGCAGTCATGTTTCAGGCGCAGTTTCAGGCAGCAGTTCTCAGGCGCACATTAAAACAAGCAACTAAAGTAAACATGTGGAAATCATATCTACTGTAATATTTTCAGTTCTTAATATCATAACTTTATATCGTGAGGTTTTATTGTGAAAATGTGTAAGTTCAAAATGAAACGTTCATTTTTTTGCTCAAAATACCCCCCTCCCCCTTCCACCATCAACAAATTATTTCGCTGTAATTTGTGTTTTTTTACACCTACTACATTCTGGTATGTCCACCCTGATTCGTAACCACGACTGGAAGAACTTTAAACAGTCTATTCATGTAGTTGTTGCATATACTGTAGTATCTTTTAGTTCTTCAAACCAGAACCTTTCTATGGCAGCAATTAAATCGGCCTTCATAGTTGGTTTTGCTGTTTTCCTAATATAGTCTTTCGTTGCATGCCATACCATCTCAATGGGATTCATATCAGGAGATTCAGCTGGAGTCTTGACCCAGTTAATGCCCTCTGCGGCAATGACTTTTCTTGCAGCAGTGTGCTTTGGGTCATTGTCCTGGAAAAAACGGTGGTGAACTCCAAATGTTTACCTGATGTATGGGGCGGCGGTTTCTTTTATGATAACTTTCTCAAAGAAAAACTGATCCATTATCCCTTCAAATATTGCAATCGGTTCTGGTCCAAGTCTGGATATTGCTGGATATTTTAGTTTGAACACAGGTCTTCCTCTTTACAAAACACCATTGTGGCAAAACGACTGTGAAATATTTAGGACAACTACAGTATCTCTATTTGCACTTGTAGTTATCAAAGTCATCCATTTATACTTGGTGTGAATAGAATCTAATGGTATTTGTATTAGGCGTTAATATGTGCTAAACATGAGGATAAAAGCTAATAGAAATGCAAATAGGCCTACAGAAACTTTCTTTAAATACAAAAAAAGTGTTTGTGGTCTTTAAAATTAATTTAATACTGTACTGTAGCAAACATCGACATGACACTATTTATATGTCATAATACATATACATATTAGGAAGGAGCGTTAGGGCAAAAACGTTTTAGTCATTAAAGTCGTTTAGTCATTAAAGTCGTTTTAGTCGTTTAAAGTCATTATAATGCCTGATTTAACAGTAATATTTAGATAATAAAGTCAACAGTAGTCGTGAGATTTCCAAAATAAAGTTAACAATATTGACTTTTTTGTTACAGTAGGAGTCACATGAAATAGCCGCGGCCATGTGAATGCCGTGCGGATCCCGTGCCGCTTCCCTTTGGACCCTGTGGTCCCTCCTCCCTCTCCTGCCAGGAAGGTGTGTCAAGATTTCGCAGTAAACACGTGAATTTATAACTGAAATAAAGCTGTTCATCGGCGTGCGTGAACCCGCGGCTCGTACTTTCACAGACATCCTCCCCCAGAAAGTCATCGCCTCTTGCAATAATGCAGATCAAACATCCTACACCAGTCCATAAATAAAATTAATATTTAAGCATATACGCAAAATGTATTTCACTTAAACATTACAGATTAAAACAAGGAAAGTAGACGTGCTGAGCTTCAGTTTATTGTGATGTGGACAAACGGTCCAGGAAGGAAACGGGTTTCGTTATTTTACAAAATCTGAATATATTCAGTTAATTTAGATAATTACACTCAAAGTATCAACTCCAACTATGAAGTCTGATTTAATTGATACCATTCATTCAACTTCATAGTTGGAGTTTATACTTTCAGTGTAATTCATAAATTTACTGAATATATTTAGATTTTGTAAAATTCTTGTTTTAATCTGTAATATTTAAGTGAAATATATTTAGCATATATGTCTAACTATTCCTTTTTGTTTATGGACATGTGTATTACGAAGTGAAGACTTTGTGTGTGTGCTTGTGCACGTCTGCTAGTGTTAACTAACTACCTGATTCGTGAATATGTCAACATATCTTCATTAAAACATAAAAATGTCTCAACATTGAGCACCATCAAACAACATGAATGAACAAAGAAATCTATTTTTTAGTAAATGTTCTTATATGCTCACGAAGTAATAATGTTTTTTGCTGTTTGTGTCCAGCATTAAATAATTATTTCATCCATTATTTGACCACGGCTGGAAATAATAGCTGGAATGTGATGGTGAATTTATGACTGAATTAAAGCTTTTCATCGGTGTGCGTGAACCCAGATTTGTGAGTGAACTTTCACTTTACAAAAAAGCAGAGTTTTGATCAAAAGGCTGATAAATGCGTGTGATTTATCGATAAAAATCCCAGAAAGTCATCGCGTCTCGCAATAATGCAGATTAAACATAATACACATGTCCATAAATAAAAAGGAATATTTAAGCATATACGCAAAATACATTTCACTTATTATTTCACAATATCACAGATTAAAACAAGGAAAGAAGACAAGCTGAACTTCGATACATTGTACTGGAGAAATATATTTTAGGCAGAGACGTCTGCTCGGTCTTGTTACTTCTTTTTAAACCTCTCAATTCTGCCAATTCTCCATGTGAATGAAGAGAAGAGGGATTACAGTAAGGGTCCGCGGGTGTTCACCTCGGAGCGCGCCGTCATGTAGTCAGCGAGTAGACTAAAACAAAGTCATGTCTATACTTCAGTCTGAGAATTTATTTACCATAAGCTTTGTTGTATTGTTTTTAATCACTCTATACACAACCTTTGATTTCACCCATGCTATTTTGCAAATTGAATATTTTTTTTATGTTACACTCTAAAAACTGCTGGGTTAAATTTTAAAGTGCTGGGTTATTTTATATTTATATTTTGCGCACATTTCATATGTAATTGTTTGGGCAGTAATATACTGTATATGTATGTGTTTTCATATACACTCAACTAAAGGATTATTAGGAACATCATACTAATACGAAGTTTGACCCACTTTCGCCTTCAGAACTGCCTTAATTCTACGTGGCATTGATTCAACAAGGTGCTGAAAGCATTCTTTAGAAACGTTGGCCCATATTGATAGGAGAGCATCTTGCGGTTGATGGAGATTTGTGGGATGCACATCCAGGGCACGAAGTTCCCGTTCCACCACATCCCAAAGATGCTCTACTGGGTTGAGATCTGGTGACTGTGGGGGCCATTTTAGTACAGTGAACTCATTGTCATGTTCAAGAAACCAATTTGAAATGATTCCTGCATTATCCTGCTGGAATTAGCCATCAGAGGATGGGTACATGGTGGTCATGAAGGGATGGACATGGTCAGAAACAATGCTCAGGTAGGCCGTGGCATTTAAACGATGGCCAATTGACACTAAGGGGCCTAAAGTGTGCCAAGAATGGATCCCCCACACCATTACACCACCACCACAAGCCCGCACAGTGGTAACAAGGCATGATGGATCCATGTTCTCATTCTGTTTACGCCAAATTCTGACTCTACCATTTGAATGTCTTCAACTGTCCAATTTTGGTGAGCTTGTGCAAATTGTAGCCTCTTTTGCCTACTTGTAGTGGAGATGAGTGGTACCTAGTGGGATCTTCTGCTGTTGTAGCCCATCCGCCTCAAGGTTGTGCGTGTTGTGGCTTCACAAATGCTTTGCTGCATACCTTGGTTGTAACAAGTGGTTATTTCAGTTGCTCTTCTATCAGCTTGAATCAGTCGGCCCATTCTCCTCTGACCTCTAGCATCAACAAAGCATTTTCGCCCACAGGACTGCCGCATACTGGATGTTTTTCCCTTTTCACACCATTCTTTGTAAACCCTAGAAATGGTTGTGCATGAAAATCCCAGTAACTGAGCAGATTGTGAAATACTCAGACCGGCCGGTTTTGGCACCAACAACCATGCCACGCTCAAAATTGCTTAAATTGCCTTTCTTTCCCATTCTGACATTCAGTTTGGAGTTCAGGAGATTGTCTTGACCAGGGTCACACCCCTCAATGCATTTAAGCAACTGCCATGTGATTGGCTGATTAGATAATTGCATTAATGAGAAATTGAACAGGTGTTCCTAATAATCCTTTAATCCTTTAGGTGAGTGTATAAAAGTAATAATAAAAGTGAAATAATTTAACTGTTAAACTGTTTTACCCATCGACATGTAAAATAACAATAATAATAACCTATTTGTGAGGTAGAATTAACCCAACATTTCAGTTAATAGAATGGATAGAATAGAATTGTTAGAAAACACTACTAGAGGGCACTGTTTGTTTGTTTATCTAGTAGTTCTTGTTGGTCGACTCAGTTTCCCAGAAGGCACCTCGGTCAGGTGATGAGAGTGCTCACCTGAACCGAGGTGGCTCATTAATCTTATAAATAGCAGTTTGTTCTGGGAAACTGGGTCGAGCATTGTTTGTTTGTTTGTATGTCTATATGTAAACATCATTGTCAAGTGGGCATTCCTTTTTGATTTTGTTTAACTTACAGTGGAACCTTGGATTACGAGCATAATTTGTTCCGGAAGTGGGCTCGTATTCCAAAACACTCTTAAACCTTAATTAATACAATCTATAAAATGAAAATAAAACAAATTAATCTGCACTTTACCTTTAAAAAAAGTGCAATTAAATCCTGACAGATAAGCGTTTCCATTGGTGCGCGCACGCACCGTGTGTGTGTGTGGAATTAGCCCCTTCCCTTGCCTCGTTTTACACAGTAACACTCCTCCTCCCTCTCCCCACCTCGCTTTTTCACAACAGTTTCATAACAAACACACACACACAACAGAAACACCGTTTTAACAGACTGACATGAGCGTATATTAACAGACAAACCAGTTTCTCAACAAGCGCATAAACACAGCAGAAACACCGGTTTAACGGAAAAAAGCGAGACTGGCACGAGCGCATACTAAAGGAATCACTTAAGTTTCACAACAGACGGACACACAAACACGGAAACCCCGTTTTAACGGAAAAAAGCTAGACTGGCACAAGCGCATACTAAAGGAATCACTTAAGTTTCACAACAAACACACAAACACAGAAACACCGTTTTAACAGGAAAAAAAAGAAATCTCTCTGACCAGGCGTGAGCGCATACTAAGGGAATCACTGCTGTAAAGTAAAAAAAAAACAAATGAACCAGCACCTTACCTTTGAAATGAATCGCGACAGAGCAGAGTTTCTGTGTCTTTGTGAAGCCGGGAAGGGTGAAAAGGCAAGAGAGCGTCTGTGTGTGTGTGTTTCAGTGTCAAATTGCGCACGCACGAGCATAGTTTCTGTGTTTGTGAAGCCGTGGGGGGAAGGATGGAGAGGGAGGGAGAGGGGGGGTAAAGTGAGAGAGTGACGGTCGGTGTCAAAATAAGAGTCGCATGTGTAAAGCATGAACCTCGGCGCTCGTAAACTAATACTTGCTCGGTTTCCGAATAAAAAATTATTTAAAATCTTTGCTCGGTTTGCGGAACACTCGTAAACCACGTTACTCGCAATCCGAGGTTCCACTGTATTTGAGTTTTATATTTTAGTTATATTATTTAACCTTTGTTTTCAAGAGGGCTCTATCCAACAACAGAAAAGAAGGCTGAGAAGTAAAACCTTCACTAGAACAACAAAGAGAGATTCTACAGAAAGTGGATGCGTTGTGTGTGGAGAAGAGAAGCATAGAGACAAAATCTTCTTCTGCAAAAAGTTCAAAGAACTAAAACTAGCAAAGAAGAAGTCCATAGTGAAGGAACTAGGTGCGTGTAAAAGGTGCTTGGGATGTCACAAGGATGGTGACAGGTGCAACGATAACTACCTTTGCCTAAACAAAGACTGTAAAAGGGGAGCCTCGTCAGACCACCATTATCTTCTTTGTCCAAAAGGGGAACTCAAGGACATGTGTGGGGGAAAAAACTCCACCAAAGACCCCAGGAAGGGAAGCAGATTTACAGACGAGCAGGAGGAGCTTTTGGCTGAACTCTCACCAGAACTAGCAGAAAAGTTTAAGAGAGCATTCACCAACAAGGCTAAGATGGTAGACTGTTCTGAGGGAGACAAAATGGGACTTTCAGTCGGGAGTGGATTAAAAGAACTCCCCGTTATCATGATGTTGATGGAAGTAACTGCTAATGCAGGACAAAAAATTGGCACTCTGATAGGACTGGCCTCAGACACAAATTATATTACGCACAAAGTTGCTGATAGACTGAAGTTAAGAGGAGAGAAAGTTACCTTGGTAGTTCATGGGGTTGGCAAAATGGCCATTAGGATGAGCACAAAAAGGTACCTCCTTAGGATTAGAGTCAAAACTCACGAGGGGACAGTGAAGGCTCATCAGTTGGTCTGTTATGGGTTAGAAGAGGTTGCCAAAGTTCACAGAAGTGTAACTCCAGAGCAACTTGATAAGTTCTTTCCAGACGCAGACCGCAAAGAATTGAGAAGGCCTAAGAAGATAGAATTCCTTATCAGCCACCGAGAGGGGAGACTCGCACCACAAAGAATAAAAGTCGTGGAAGATCTCGTCCTGTGGGACAGTCCGATGGGGAAAACTGTCACGGGAGCACACCCAGATCTGTTTGAGAAGGTGGATATGACAGCACATGAGTCTAAGACACATTTTGCACGGCCCATGAGGGCAGCTGCAGTCAAATATGAGGAAATCTTAGAAAAGGCTGAAGTTCCAAATATTCCCAAGACAATCCAAAGGGGGGAAAGTCATGTGGCTGAAACAAAAAGCTCACTGGCAAGTAACCAGGATTTTCTGGAGTGGTGGAAGTGGGACAGTATCGGAGCGGCCTGTGAACCAAAGTGTGGTGGGTGCCGTTGTGGTAACTGTCAGCCTGGAGGAAAAGAAATGACTCTAGCAGAAGAGAAGGAACTTGAGATCATAAGAGAGGGTCTCACCTATGTTGAAAAAGATCCCCACAGTAAGTCTCCACACTGGGATACAAAGTATCCATGGATTCAGGACCCATCCACACTCCCATACAACAGAGGTGGGGTGGAAAGTGCTTTCCTAAGAACAGAAAAACAACTCAAGAGAGTACCAGAATGGAGAGGTATTTATGCAGCTCTGGTCCACGACATGGTCGAAAGAGGAGCAGCGATGAAACTCACCAAGGAAGTGATTGAGAAGTGGAAGGGACCAGTTTGGTATGTCAGCCACTTAGTGGCACCAAACCCCCACTCAACAACCACTCCAGTACGGCTGGTCTGAAATAGTAGCCAAAAATTCAATGGACTGAGCATGAATGATCTTCTGCTAAAAGGGCCAGATGTACTCAACCCTATTAGAGCTGTCTTGCTTCGATTTAGAAAGGGAGTATTTGCTGCTCTTGGAGACATTAAGAAGATGTACAATTCTGTCTGCCTCGAAGAGCGTGAAGTGCATCTTCACAGATTCCTTTGGAGGGATACTGAGGAAGAAGAAATAGGCGAGTATGCCATAACAAGGGTCAACATTGGAGATCGACCTGCTGGATGCATCGCGCAATTAGCTATGCGTGAAACAGCGCGATTGGCAAAGTTTGCTCATTTGATAGAGGAGCGCAGAGTACTTGAGGAGGATAGCTACATGGATGACATCCTCACATCCCACAATGACCAGGAGAAATTGAACTTGATAATAGATAGACTTGAAGGGATTCTGTCAGCTGGCGGATTCGCACTCAAGCCATGGGTTAGGTCAGGACAAAGTGGGAGGCAAGTGACTGGTGCTCAAACTCAAAGTCAGGCGATAATACTTCCGAACCAGATGAAGGAAGAAGAAAATAAAGCTTTGGGAACAGGGTACTTGGTGGAAGATGACGAACTCCGCATTATGACTTCCATTAACTTTTCAAAAAGGAAAAAGAAGATGAGAACAGGCCAGAAACTTCTTGAAGGTGAAGTGAAACTGAAAACGCCAAACCCATTGACCAGGAGGCAGCTATTAAGCCAGGTTGCTGGGCTCTATGATCCAATTGGTCTTGTTACGCCTGCCAAGCAAAAGGGTGCAATTCTTGTCAGGAAGGCATTCCAAGAGACAGGAAATGGTAGCTTAACTCGAACAACATGGGACAAGCCACTTTCAGAAGATCTCAGAAATGAGGCAATCAAACTCTTTGAGGAATATGTACAAAAGAAAAGAAAAGTTTCATAAAAATAAAAAATAAAAATAAAAAAACAGAACGTTTAAATGCTACGTGGATGGCTTCATTTGCTTTCACAGCTGACGAGACTGGTTTACCATTATGCTTAATATGTGCTGAGAAATTGGCAAACAGTAAAAGGTCAAGACATTTCCAGAATGAACACACAGCCTTTGCTGAAAAATATCTAGATGGAGATGAAAAAAAAAAAAAAAAGCTGGTTGGGAACTTATGCAAAAAGTTGTTCTGAGCAAAACTAATTTCAAGAAGTGGATAAAGTCTACAAACTCAACTGCATATGCTAGTTTTGTGACTGCTCACAAAATAGTCAGGCAATGCAAGCCATTTACAGATGGAGAATATATAAAATAATAATTTTCAAGATTTCAGAACATCTATTCTCGAACTTCAAAAATAATGTGAAAGTGAAATTGTGAAGAAAATAAGAGATGAAGACAGAACCATAAAAATGGCAGAAGACATTAGCAGACAGCAAATTAGAGACTTACATTACCTTATGGACATTGGGTTTTAAGAAAAAGAAAATTTGTGCAACTAAAATTAGAATGTAATTTCATTTAGAAATGACAAGTAAAAGACTGTTCATACATCTGGTTATTTGTTTTTTATAAAAAAAAGAATTTGTGTTGTTAAAATTCTGGTGTAATAACTTTCAACTTTCATAGGTGAAAAAATATTGTAATCAAAAATAAACCCATCAATAACAACAACTACTGCCTCAGATCTGTTAGAAGAGTTTTTATAAAAAGTTTCTAGAACAACATCATACTTACACATAGCCATAGAGGTATGCTGGTACAAATGAGTAAACAAACAAACATAAATAAAATTTTCATTTGTAATGTTCACAACCTTACACCGTACGACATGCAGTGACATACTAAGCACAGTTTATACGCGGCTCTGCCCTTCGCGCGACCCGCATCGTTACAGAGAGAGACCAGGCGCAGCAGGGAACCCATCCTCATTTGAGTGAAACGGATAGCAGGGATTGATCTGCAGTCATACTGTGTGAAGTTCAATATAACCATATGAAAAATTATTTGGCGATATTTAAGCTATATGGTTCAGATCATCAAACAAAATTTTATATTACACAAATAACCCAAATACAAAATGCAGTTCTGCACATATCATATCAAACTCTTCCTTTCTCTTTATCATGTGAGAATTTGAGCCACAAACTGTTTTAAAACACCAATGCAATTATTTTTAAAAAAAGATGAATTTGGAACAATGGCACCAAACATCCCATCACTATCATTTGCTAGCTTGCTATTTTAATTAAAGTGAATGTATTGGACTGACTGAAAATATAATCAACAGTCAACACACAATGAAAATATTTCAGACTCCAAAGATGCCACTTGTAAAATGAGATCATTTAGGAGAATTATTACATTAAATATTTTGTTACATTATACAATTGGTGAGTATTTTATTGCAAGCTACTCATGTATTTTATTTTTATGTATTTATTTTTTAAAGAACAAAATCCTTAAGCTCATACAATGATGCACTACCATTTTCTGTAATTATGATGGCCTGCTTTACAGAGGTTATACAATAAAAAATGTTACTACTTAGTAAACAGAAAATGATACACAATATTATGTATGCACATTAGTGCAAACTGAAGAATATACAACATGTGTATCCACCATTTCAAAATATTTCTTTGCACTCTTGTTTTTTTTCTTTAAAAAATGTAGTGCAGCATAATGTACTGAGTCTGCTTCAGGATCCTGCAAGAACACAGAGGTAAAAAATTATGAATAATAAATCATGGAAATCTAGGATAGTATTTCTGTTGTTCTCATTGAGCTAATGCAACGTTTAAACCCTTGTGGTGACGATAATTTAGCGTGTGTGTTGATGGAACAATCTGAGGTTAATCAAGTCTTTTCTGCTCTTTAGGATCAGCTAAAGATTGTAATTGCTGGAAATCAAACCCTATTAAACTATTACCAAGACCACCACCACAAACAAAATTCACACACACACAACTGAAGTGCATGAGATTGACAGGTTCACAGTCTCATGGCCGAGTATTGCTCAGCTTGCTCCTGAAATGATGCCACTATTTGCCTTGATTTTGATCTTTACTTCTTTTTTTCTTTACTTTTGCTTTTTGGGTTCTGTTTTTACTGATCAACTCTGCCTGAATAATTTTAATAAAATTCTAAACCCCATTAGCATCCATGTGTGTATCTGTCTGTACATGACCAGCTGTAACGCAGCTCTGACCGCATGCAGATCCTGATGCCTGCTGGCTACATTACCCTCGAATGGAGTGTGCAGTCAAATCATTGCTTCTCCTCATGCTGCTTCAATGTTCCACAGGCCTTAATTCTCCCGTCATGTGAGCTGGGCATAGTCACAGTGTGTAACGCCTGTGACACGCCCACATTATAATTTTTTAGGTGCCATTTTTTCACTTTAAAACTGATGATGCCTACTGTTACTTAGCTGGGGAACGTCTATGACACACCTTTAACAGAACTACCTGCAAACACCACAAACACCAGCCACGGACCACCAGCCACCAAGGATTTCTGTTTTATATATAGAGATTCTAAACTGCATTAGCATCCATCCTGGCATCTGTATGTAAATGGAAAAAAAATATCTTGTGTAGTCAGATTTACCTCAATTTTCAATGCTTCATGACCTAAAGCAATACAACAGAGAGAAAATTATTATTATTATTAGTACTGTTAATATTATTATGATTATTATTTTAGTAGTAGTAGTAGCAATATGTCTGTAAAGATTTTTAGTCATGAAGGTTAGGTTATCTGGAAGTTGAGTCAACTGGGCTTTTTTTTGTTAGGTAGAAACATTTCACTACTCATCCAACAAGTCTGAGGCAAGTTCCTCATATTTGAGTCCTCCAAGGTCAAAGGGTCCTCTCTTGTGAAAAAGGCTTGTTATATGAAGAGTGGAGAAGGTGAGAATAGGAGAAAAAGTTGTTATAAAGTGGTTTTGGGGAGAGCTATTAAGAAGAAATAGGTTGTGCCTAAGACCTCCAATGTTCTTTAGAGAGAGGTTTTCCATTTGTGCAAAGATAGCTTCTTTTACCCCTATATTACCATCTATCCTCTCTGTCCAAAATTTTAACATTTTCATCTCACTCTCTAACGATCCTCCCTCCTAGTCTCACCTTTGGTAAGGCTTTCCACAAGGTTTAGGTGTGTGTGTGTGTGTGTGTGTGTGTGTTTTTTTGTTAAATATTTGACCATTCTTCCAGAGGCGCATTTGTGAGGTCAGACCCTAATGTTGGAAGAGAAGTCCTGGCTCGAAGTCTTCCCTTTAATTCATCCCAAAGGTGTTCTATCATATTAAACCCTATTGATTAAGAATTGGATATTACTCATATTCATATGCATGTGAAGGCAGACAAGTGAGTACTTTTGGCAATATAGTGTATGTATGTATGTATGTATGTATGTATGTATGTATCTATCTATCTATCTATCTATCTATCTATCTATCTATCAATAATTTACCTTTGTGTTTAAGTATGATGAAGATCAGGACACTGAGAAGAATCACAATCACAATCACTGAACCAAACCCCACAGTCAGCATGAAGGACACAGTTGGAGAGTCTGAACCTTGGATCACAAAAGAAAGAAAAGATTGTAAACACTACAGTTTAGTGTAAGAGTTCCAGAAGACTTTTAGGAGAAAAAAAAAGAAAAGAAACCAACCATTTGCTCTGTCTGTGATCTTGCTCAGTGTTTTATTTATCCCTGAAAATTAAACATTATTTTATATACAGTATGTGTAATATATATATATATAAAACTGAAGTTACTACAACTATTCACTTTACAATTAATTACTTGATATTAATTTACCTTTCACTCTTAAGTAGACTGAATCACTGAATGTGATCTGATTCTTTTCCATGTAGCTGCAGTAGTAGAGTCCTGTATCAGAGACATTTACTGCAGTGATGGTGAGAGACGTGTTCTTGTCATGAACAGACGTCACTATTCTCTCACTTTCAGTAAAGAAGTAACACGATTGTGATGGAGCTGATTTTAAAAACTGTTTACACCCAATAAGAAGTGGAACTGAATCACTCGTGTGTTTAAACCAGTAGATGTAGCCTGTATCAGTCAGGTCGTGTTGGCACCAAATAGTGACTTTATCTCCAGCTTCTGCCTCCAAAGTTAAAGAGCACAAAGTCTCTGAGAGTAAACCTGCAACACACACACACACACACACACACACACACACACACACACACACACACACACACACACACACACACACACACACACGTCTCAAATCAAATATGCAGTTGGAATTTGCGGGAAGGCAAAGAATGCCCATGCGATCCCATGTGGTTTATTGTGGGGCAGTGTTGACTAGACATACCCAAACAACACCCCTCTCAGGTCTTTGCATTTATCATGTCCATGAAAATGAATCCTGGATCCCACAAACAAACAAGCAAACAAACAAAACAATAAAACAACAAGCAAAATTTGCAATTTGCAACAAGCAAAATGATTTTCTATTGCACATTTGCAACAAACAAAACAGTCACCCTACAAAATAACCCACAGTTAATTAATAATGTTGTAAATATTTGTTATATTTTGTAGTTTTATACAAACTACTGTTCCATTTTTCTGGTTTGCTGATCTGGTTTACATTGTAAAATATTACAGAAAATTACTTTTCATAGTTAAAGCCTGAAATTTTTCATACACTCTAAAAAACAACCCAACCTTAACACAGCCGCTGGGTCACTATTGGACAGAACACATGCTGGGTTTTACCATTTAACCAAGAATTCTGGGTTGTTCATTTGACCCAACCAGTGGGTTAAACTGACACTCTAGCTGCGTTGACACATTCCATTTATTTATTTTCAAAAAAGACTCAAAATGTTCACAACATTAAATAATGTAAATAGATTGTCACAGAATAAGAACATGTGAATAACTCAATTTTGACAAAAAAGTTTGACAGAACAATATAATCCCAAGGTGACAATTTTGTAATGTTCTCCTTCCATCTACGCATGCAATTTAACAGCCAGCCAAACTCCATCCATAAAGTACAGACGAGTCAGGATTCATCTTAGTGTTTAACGTTTAAAAAGATGCCAGATACCTTATGAATTAAGAGTAAAACTGAGAAAAGAAATAGCAAATAAACAATAATCAGAAGACAAAGAAAATAGCAAGAAATACTAATATAGTAAGCTAGGCTAATGGCTAATGGCTATCCCCATATTACCTAAAATTGAAGCTTTGAATAAACATAATATTACAAAAATATGCAAATATATATAATTAAGTATTATATAATGAAAAATTAACTTACAGATGATGTGTTTATAAACACAAAACAAAGGATGGCATTCAAACATGGACATGCAACCAAGCACATGTAGAACTCCACTCGCCTTTTTCAAATGTAACTGCCACTAGGGGGCAGCAAACTATTTTAACGCACCAGGTCTGGAGCGGAACAAATTTGTTTCATATAAAATAAATTTCAAATAAACACTCTCTGCAAAACAACAAAAACTAAGAGGGCCCTGTAAATCTGAAATGAGTTAAATTTTAATTGCATTTTTTTTTTTGCATTTAATACAACATTTAAACACTTTTTTTTATATACAATACAAATCTTATAATGCCCACATCACATCAAACATTTCCCATCTTAATATTTTAACTATTTATTTTAACTATTAGTTATTTAACTAGTTATTACTAAGTTATTACTATTTAATTTCCTTCAAAATGGCATTAATTAATATAAATTAATTATGTTAATTAACATAAATATATTGTTAATTAAATGTGGGCTGAGAATTTTTGTCTTCAAAAATTTAACAGATGAGGAATCGTGTCTCAATCTGATATACAGTATGCCGGAGAAACTCCCAGGTGAGAAGACACGGCTTTGTGTAGTTACCACCTGTGGATTACATGCCGTCACTTAGTGTTGCAACATACCTAACATTTATGTCAAGCATTTTTGTGGTAGACGTACAGCTACATATGGATTAAATGCAAAATGTGTTTTCTCTTTTAAATACGCACAAATACATAATGTGAACATAAATTTAGTGTTATGTGCTATGTGTAGCATTTGGCTATTTTACTACATATATGTTTCTATTTTTATTATATATTCTTCAGAGAAACTTGGCCTTGGGCACCAGTGAACCTGTGGAGAAAGCTAAAGATCAGGGTGATGGCAAGAAGACCGTCCAACCTGAAAGAGTGGGAGCTTATTGCTAAAGATGAATGGGCAAAAATAGCACTTGACAGACGTAAAAAGCTGGTCAGCAATTATAGGAAGCGTTTGATTGCTGTAATAGACAAGAAACATTTTTCAATTGATTATTGAGAAGGGTACGAATAATTTTGCACATGACACTTTTTGTTCAAATGTAACTAAAATATGAGTAATATTTTTTTCCACAATGATGCCTCTGGTACATTGTCTTATTATCTTCTGGAAGTCATTTGTGTCATGTCTAATTAAGAAAAAACTTGCTAGTTGAATAAAAGTAACTTTATTGTGCAAAAGTCATATGCTGCACCAATTTAGTTATATATGTTTATCATATATATCATGTTTATCATATACCAAATAATTCAGTATTTTCATATATAACTTAAAAATGAATAAATAAATAGCATTACAGGAGAACATATACATGGCTATAAAGAAAAAATATATATATAGTACAAGACAGACCAGTTTTCAGATGGAAACCAAAAACCTAATGTAAGCTCAGTAAAACCTAACAGCTGTTTTATTATAAAACTGCACAAATCTCTGTCTTAAACTCCTAATTTTAAGCAATGAGCTTTCACTCCAAATATTGACTGTTTATTTTATTACACTTTATTGCTCTTTATAGGAGTTTCTTTTATACAGAAATGTTTTCAAAAGCATATTTTGCTTATGCCATATTTTTATATGTGCCCAATACTTTTGCATAGTAATATAAGTAAAATAGTTGTTAGGTTTTACTGAGCTTGCTGGAGAATATAAGTTCTTCTGGTAACTTTGTCACACTCACTCCTTTCTATTTTGCACTGAAAAATACATTATATTCTTACAAGCAAAATGTGTACTTTTTACTAAATCACACTTTTCTGACTAATTAAAGTGTTTCAATTACACAACTTTAAAATTACAGTTCAATACACAATAAATTATAATACAGGCTTTATTGTGAGAGCTTTCAGGCTTTATTATGCGTGTTTATTAAATAAAGCAATAAATTAGATCCTTATGACTTACCCATGGCACAGAGAAACACATGCAGAGATAAAAACTGAACCATTGTGTATCAGCCGAGAGACAAAGAGGAAACTGTCATCTGTTGGACAAAACTATTGCTGGTGTGTCCTTGTGTAGGGGGGAGGTGTGTTTAATTACACAGCTTACAGCACTTTTGTAACCTTAAAGACAACTAAAGAAAACTAATATAATACAGTCCTGAGAAAAAGTATTTGCCCCCTTTTGGATATTTGTCACACTTAAATGATTGAGGTAATCAAACTCATTTTAATATTAACATTATAAATGACAAGTTACTAATACATGTGTGTATATGTATATATTACAAATTTTAACATTACACAATGATAACGAGTTGATGTTATAATTTAGCCACATTGAAGGGATTTTGAGCATGAACAACCTTTTTAAGGATTGGATTTAAGTCCGGACTATGACTAGGCCACTCCAATCCTTTATTTATTTATTTTATTATTATTATTTTTTTTTTTTAGCTATTCAGAGGTAGATTTGCTGGTGTGTTTTGAGGCAAAAGTCATGAACTGATGCATGGACATTCTCCATCAGGATTTTCAGGTAGAGCACAGAGTTCTTGGTTCCATCAATTACAAGTCATCCAGGTCCTGAAGCAGACCCAGACCATCACAATACCATGACCAAGTTTGACTGTTTAGTGTGATTTTTTTGTTTTGTTTTTAGTTTTACACCAGATGTAACGGGATGCACACCTTCCAAAAAGTTAAACTTTTTATTTGTCAGTCCACAGAATACTTTCCCAAAAGTCTTGGGGATAATCAAGATGTTTTTTTGGCAAATGTGAGATGAGCCTTTGTGTTCTTTTTGGTCAGCAATAGTCATGAAAAGTTCAGATTATTTTTTAGTCATTTAGCCAATGTTACGCTTATGGGGCTGTGATGTGATGAACAAACTACTTGGGAAACCTGAAGACTCGAAAGGTGAACTAATCAATTCGCTTTCCAGCTCAGACTACATTGGTTAAGCTTATGGGGTTGTCACATGATGATTGAATAACTCGGGAAACTGAAGACTCGAAACTGAGATAAACTAATTCCTGTATAGATATTCTTCATGGGCAAGTGAATGAATCATTCCCCAAGACGACGTGTGCTTCCCGAGTCAATTTTTGCCCCCAGTCTCTTTCTTATTGTTTAATCATGAACACTGAACTTAACTGGTGTACATGAGGCCTACAGTTCTTCAGATGTTGTCCTGGGATCTTTTATGAGCCCCTGGATGGGTCGTCATTGTAAAACGAGGCGAGTGAAGGGGCTAATTACACACACACACACACACACACACCCACACACACACACACACACACACGGCGCGTGCGCGCACCAATGAAAACACTTATGTCAGGATTTATTTGTACTTTTTTTTTAAAGGTAAAGTGCAGATTAATTTGTTTTATTTTCATTTTATAGATTGTATTAATTATTTTTATGTATTTATTTTTGGGGGCTGTGGAACGAATAATTTGAGTTTTCATTATTTCTTATGGGAAATGATGATTTGGTTTAAGAGTGTTTTGGAATACGAGCCCACTTCTGGAACAAATTATGCTCGTAATCCAAGGTTCCACTGTACATTTTTGGAATCTATTTGTTTTAATCTAAGCTAAAAAAAAAAACTGGTTGTAAAAAATAAAAATAAAAATATAAAAAAAAAACAACGGCAGGAGCCAGAGTTTTTCTTTTGCTGGTCCTATGGGGCTGCTTGACCTGTTGACCTTGAACTTGTTTTAAAATTTAGGGTGTCGCATGCTATTCCCATGGGCAATGGGCTAAAGCACTGAGTTACTGATTGGATGGTCGGCGGTTCAAGCTCCAGCTCCACCAGGTTGCCATTGTTGGGCCCTTGAGCAAGGCCCTTAACCCTATCTGCTCCAGGGTGCTGTATCATGGCTGACCCTGTGCTCTGACCCCAGTTACGCTGGGATATGCGAAGAAAGAATTTCACTGTGCAGTAATGTATGTGTGGCAAATAAAGGCTTAACTTAAACTTAAGCATTTCACTGCATATTGTACTGTGTATGACTGTGTATATGACCACTAAAATTTGAATTTGAATTTAAACTTAACACGTGTGTATACTGCATACACACACACACACACACACACACACACACACACACACACACACACACACACACACACACGCAAAATATATTAATCTCATATTAGGATATGCTGCCATGTAGCAAAGTATTGAAAATAAAGTTTGAAAACACTAATATAAAAACTTCACCCAACGTAAAGCCTGAAGGGGTTTCCCTTGCCAGAACACATGCGTGTGCATCCAGCATCTCCATAATATCATTACGCAGGAGTGGAAAAGGATCCCAGTCACAATGTGTGCTGCTCTGGTGAAGCCCAGGCCCCGGAGGATTAAGGCTGTGCTAGATAACAATGGTGCTCACACAAAATAGTTATTTAGACAATAAAGTCTGCATGTTAAGTTATTGTTAGAGAGGTCTCTTAAAATAACTACTGACTGTTGTTGTTACATAATTATCTATTTCCATGTGTGTTATTTCATAGTTTTGAAATCCCCAGTATTGTTTTAGAAAGTAGGAAATAGTCCTACTTGTCCTCCTGACTAGTCCAAATACATTGGAAGATCTGGAGAAGGTTCAATTGGAGAACCTAAGAAAATCCTCTTTTAAACCATAAACTTTACAACCATCGAGAGGGAGCTCATTGGCGCCCTCTACATGGCCCTTTCACTAAAGCCCTCCACTAACCGGAATCTGCATGGCTTTTAGTCATGGAAACTGACATTGAGATCAGAGACATTGGAACTAATTTTGTTGTATCACTACAATGACAGTCTCTGTATCTGTATCTCTGCATCTTTATTATATATAAGCTCACAAATTCAGACTGCCAAAATTTATGTATTAAAATTTAGGTTGACAAAATTCAGGTCCAAAAAAATTCAGGTCTTCACATCCGAGATATCACAGGAAAAGCAATGGATAGACAAATGCTGTGGTTTGTTCCACAGTGTACTTTAAAGTGTGGCCTTCCTACTCCATGTACAGTCTACTTCACAGGGAACTACTTACTGACCGGAATGCAGCACTCCACACTAATCGACTGGGTTGCCAGTTAAGCAACAGAATAGCAGCTGTTATGAGCTAAAATTCCTCCTCAGCTGTAATCACTATTTTCAAAGCTAAGCCAGTGCACTGTTTCATTAAAACATGAGAGTGATCATTTTCTTTTCCCCTACACTCAGTAATGCATATACAGCCATTCTGGGATTCATTTCCTAGAATTAATGTCACAGAAAGGATAAAACTTCTTTGGCAAATTTCTGTACAGGATCATCAGGAAGCCATCAAGCAGGCATGGACCGAGACAGTTACACCAGAGTAATGCAGACGTCTTTCTGACTTTTTGCTCAGCCGGATAAAAACAAAGGATAAATGACTTCATACTAAATATTAAACTAAAGTGCAAATGCATTGTACAAAATAACACAGGATTCTTACTATCGGGATTGTCATCATTACTAGAAACAAGAATGTCAATTAAAATATTTATTACAAAGTTGTTAGTTACCTTTATTGTTAAGCAACATAAATTCAACAAAGTGTAAACAGCATGTTTGTTGTTGCTGCTGTTAAATTTAATCCTGTCTTGTTGCTGATTGGATCTGTATTTACATTACAGAGTGTAAAGGGGAAAAAACAGCACTCTAGCGTTTGAATGAAAGAGCTCACTGGCTTTGCTCTGAAAACAGCAATTAAGGGGAGAAATCTGTGTCAAGGTGAAATTTTAGCGCATGACATCGTTTTTTTCTGTCATTCAACTGGCAACCCAGGGAAGGGAAAGCCTGAATTTTGTCCACCCGAAGTTTATTACATGAATTTTGGCAGCCTGAATTTGTGACGTTGAAAAATAACGATATTTTTTAACATTTTTAAAATATTTAAAAAATATCAATATTTATACAATATGTCATAAAAGTGAGTACACCCCTCACATCTCTGTTATATCTTTTCATAGGACAACACTGCATAAATGACTCTTTGACACAATGAAAAGTCGTCAGTGTAAAGTTTGTATAGCAGTGTAAATTTATTGTCCCCTCAAAATAACTAAAAATACAGCCCATAATAGCTGAACCCCTGTCAACAAAAGTGAGTACACCCCTAAGTGAAAATGTACAAATTGAGCACAATTAGTAATTTTCCTTCCCCTTTGTCATGTGACTCATTAGTGTTACACTGTCTCAGGTGTCACCAGATAGCAGGGGAGTTAAATTTGGTATAAAAGCTCTTCCACTCTCTCAACCTGGCCACTGAAAGTTCAACATGGCACTTCATGGCAAACAACTCTCAGAAGACCTGAAAAACAAATGACTTGTTGCTTTACATAAAGATGGCCGAGGCTGTAAGAAGATATCTTTTTGCAATGCAAAACAAATTCAAAGATTTTAAATGCAATGAGTTTATTTAGTTCATGTCATTCAAAATGCCATTTTGCTTTGTGGAATTTTGACATTGTTGTACTTCTATCAAGTTGTGTGTGTTTGTATGTGGGTTGTGGGTGTATGAGTGCATGCGTATGTGTTTGTTTTTGGTGTGTGTGTGTGTGTGTGTGTGTGTGTGTGTGTGTGTGTGTGTGTGTGTGTGTTGGGGGGTGCAGGGGTGTAAAGGTGAGCCATATCGCTAACCACAAGCCTTTGCAAAAACACACGCAGCATCTGTCCATCTTAAGGTCTGAATGGTTTTCCAACCACAGAAATGACACCTTTTTGCTCCTCTTTTAAAAATACACCTGCCCCCAGGTTACATCTGCTTCTGACCACTAATTGTTTTTCAGACACATCTGTTTACTTGATGAAATAATTTTAAAAAGGATAGAATAAATAATTACTATAGTTATCATAATTCCTAATAAGTGTTCACTATAATGAAAGGTAACTGTAATCAGATTTTCCATTAACCTATAGTTAGGGCCATTAATTTGGAACAAAGATAAGATATTTTGGCACTTGGCCTTTGTATACCGCCACATTGATTTTGAAATAAAATAAGATATAAGCAAAGTCAATATTTTGAGTTTTGTGACATTACCTATTGAGGAATTACAGCATACATCATACAACACCTCCATGGTCATGTGTGGCCTGCTCCCTTGTTACTGCATAACTAATCAAGCAGATACATTTACAGTTGGTAGCTGTGCACTCAAACTCTCAATATGAGGTCCAAAGAGGTGTCTGTGAAAGTGAAGGAGGCCATCAATAGGGTGGAATATCGCCATTAGAAAGATTGTAAAAATATTGGGAGTGGCCATTACAACAGCCTAGAACATTATTACAGAGAAGGAATTAACTGGACAACTAGATGACTAAAGTAGATAACCATAAAATTCAATCCACAATGAAGAACGCTTTCACAACATTTAGCCCATAGCATGAACAGGAGATAGGTCAAGGTCATTGTCAAAGTGTAGAGTCAAGAAATGTTTTTATGAAGAAAATACAAAAGCTTCTGATTCAAGAACACAAAGGCCAGATTAGACCTTGGCAGAAAACTTTCTTTGAATAAAACCAAAATTAATGAATTCTGCAAAACTGATATGATGCTGCTTCATATTACAGATGGATAATGACTCAAAACATAACTTGAAAACCACTCAGGAGTTTCTCAAGGCAAAGAAATGGGATATTCTTCACTGGTCAAGTCGTTTGCTCTCAGCCCAATAGTGTTATAAGTCGGTGCTTCAATATGTCGCCACCAAGTATGTTGTTAAGTGTGGGAGACCCAATGCAGGACTTACCCTTCATTCACACCGAACGCGACGACAGCGTCACAGTAATCAACCTCTCCTCCATTTTGCTTGGGAACTAATGTCGCCGGAACAAAAGTTACAGGACAGTATCCTGCGGAATCCTCCCGAGCGGAGGACTTCCATTTTAATTGGTTGCCGCTCAACCGCGTCGTAGCTCATTACCCTAAAGTTGAGCTGATTTCAACTCTCTTCGCCGCTCTCGCCGCAATGCGCCGCGCCACTCTTCGCCGCCGGCTCCCATTGAAAAATGAATGACTTCCAGCGTCTTTGACGGTCTCGCCGCGTTTGGTGTGAACGCAGGGTTAGGGGGGGATCATTGGGACGTGTACTGTTTATTTCAGCAGGCAATAATCGGTTTGCATGAGTACAACACAGCAAAAGTTAAAGGAGCTTCTCTTTTATTGACTCTCAAAACTCACAAGGGTGTTGTCCTGTTGTACTGAATATCAGCATGGTTGTGATGCTGAAGCATGAGGATGCAGCCTGAGTACTGAAGATGCCACAGCCGTGCTGATACTCAGTACAACATTATGACCTTGAGTGTGATATTGCTTCTACATAATGCCATATAACACTACTTATTATCAACATTATTTTGCTCTGGCAGCTCATATCCTTGTTTGACTGGTCGAAATAACTAACCAACCGACAGTTAGCAAGTAAAAGTTAATAATAATTAATAATAATTAACAAGTGTGATGACGGGCTTCCAGCCAGTACACATAGGAAGAGAAAGCTTCCTCGCTCGCCCAAGACAAATCACAAATCGATAGCCCAAAAGGGGGTGGGGCGCCACCGTGCACCAGAAGTGGCCACAGGAGGGAACCTACCCTCCACCTGTCGACCGCTCCACATGAAAGCATCCCGGTGGCGCATACCAGGGGCGAGAGGAAACTTATGTGTGTGTTGTTCTCTTTTTGCAGACTCGGATTCTGGAGGGAGATCCTCCAGCCACTCCTGCGCACCTGCCGCCCTGCTACGCCGCGCTTCTGCTCCGGCCCCGGCAACCCACCCTCGTGAGACACCTGAGCACGGACCTCCGGCTGCCGACTGCTCTCTACTCCCCTCGCACACATACCACAAATAGACACTTTAAGAATAAGAGAAACCGTACCACTTTGCATCACTGTAAACAAAGCGTACCTGTTCTCACTGCATCTGTGTCTCTGTGTGTCCGTGAATTTGTGCCCACTACGGAAAGGCTTTACACAAGGGTGAAAGTAGTTTTAAATTCTTATCCGTTCTACTGTATGTAGCCAACAGATTAGGAGAATAAACCATGCTGGTGGACAGTACTGAGAAACTTATGAGATTTACTTCATTTTTTGTTTTTTGAATATGACCTCCATTAACAGCTGGGTTTTTGAGTTAAATTGCAATTGAATGTTAAATTAAAAGTTAATGCTCCCTAAGTCACTAAGTCTCCTGCGATAGGCTCCAGGCCACCCGTGGACCTGAACAAAGGATAAAATGTTATAGACAATGAGTGAGTGGTTAAGCCAGTGCGTCATGTACTGTAGGCTGAACAATCCCCTGTTTCGCACACTAAGTAGAGCCCTTGATTAGGGGTTAGAGAGAGAATTGAGATTCAGCTTTGTGTTAGAAGCTAGTTCTTTTTCTAGCTTGCGAGAGCTAGATAACTAAGAGACAGCATGTTGTTTAAGATGACATCATGTTATCAGTTGTGTTTTCTTTGCTTAAAGTGCAACAACATGGGTCTCGCGAGGGGCAGATCTGAGGGTAAATACTCTGCACAGTTTAGAATGGACAGATATGCTGCCAGCTATGCCGTGGAATTCTGATCAGAGAGAACTGTGGTCGTCAAGACGAACGGTAATCAGTACAGATTTGTTGCACCTGGTGGCACGTTTACTTAAGGGCCCTGATACCTGCGCACTTAATGTGATCATTAGGTAGTGACTGTAGAAGGCCTGAAGGCAGAAGGCCTTCCAGAACTGGGAGGTGAACTGGGGCCCCCTGTCCGAGACGATATCCCTTGGGAACCCATGCAGGCGGACTACGTGTTCTAATATCAGCTCGGCTGTGTTTTTGGCTGACGGGAGTCCGGAGAGGGCTACCAGGTGGACGGCTTTGGAGAACCGGTCGACGATCGTGAGGATGGTGTTCTTCCCCTCGGAAACCGGCAGGTCCGTGATGAAGTCGACGGCAATGTGCGTCCAGGGCCGTCGGGGAACTGGGAGTGGTTGAAGTTCTCCCGGGGATGGTTGGTTGCTGTCTTTGGCCCGGGCGCACACTGGGCACGCCTGGACAAACTCATCAACGTCCTTCCTCATGTTGGGCCACCAGAAGGCGCGTCGAATGAATTGTAGTGTACGGTGCCTTCCGGGGTGACCTGAGAGGAGAGAGGAGTGTCCCCATTGAAGCACCTCTGACTTGACGGTGTTGGGCACATAGAGTCGTCCAGGTGGCACGCCTGCCGGTTCGGTCTCCGCAGCCCGTGCCTGGCGAACCCTCGTCTCTATGTCCCAACGGAGTGGTGCGATGATCTTGGTAGGTGGTAGGACAGGCGCGGGGTCCGCGTCCTCCTCGTCGTGAGAGGGCGTCAGCTTTGATGTCCGACAGGTGGAAATTGTAGTCCTTAAAAAAATAGAGCCCACCGCGCCTGTCTGGGGTTCAACTGTTTCAGCGACCGGATGGTGATGAGGTTCTGATGATCAGTCCAGACAATGAATGGCTCTCTGGTGCCCTGGAGCCAGTGACGCCATTCCTCCAAGACCCACTTTATGGCCAGCAGCTCGCGGTCCCCTACTCCGTATCGCTGCTGAGTGGGGTCAAATTTTTTGGAGAAGAAGCCGCAGGGGTGCAGCTTTTGGTCTGGACCTCGTTGGGAGAGAATCGCCCTGGCGCCCACGTCCGATGTGTCCACCTCCACAACGAATGGTTTATTGGCATCTGGATGAAGGAGGATGGGAGCCGTAGTGAAGCGGCGGCAAAGTTCACGGAAGGCGGTAATGGCAGTAGAGGTGAGGTGAAAGGGGTGAGATGATGGATGTGTCAGAGCAGTTAGTGGAGCTGCAACAGTACTGTAGTCCCGGATAAAGCGATGATAGAAGTTCGCAAACCCGAGGAAACGCTGGAGTTGTTTAAGAGTCCTGGGTAGGGGCCATTGACTCACAACCTCCAGCTTCTGCGGGTCTATGGCCACACCCTGGGGCGAGATGACAAAACCCAGGAACGTGGTGGAGCGCTCGTGAAAAGCTCACTTCTCCAACTTACAGTACAGATGGTGGGTGAGCAATCTCTTCAGAACCGCTCTGACGTGTTGTACATGTTCAGGGATGTCCGAGAATGAGGGGAGGTGATGAGATGGGGGTGAGGTAGAAGTGAAGCTGTTCCTGGTGTTGGCCGATGTTAATGGTGATGGGTTGAGTTTGGAAGGTGATGGGGCTGGAGGAGAGGGGCCGACCGTCAACAGATGTAATATTTACGAGCTGGGATAACGCCTCAATCTTTACCCCCAGTTTCTTGGCATAGGAAGAGTCAATGAAGTTACCAGCAGCACCGGAGTCGACGAAGGCGGTACTTCCAACTCGTTTGTGGCCAAACTGGAGGTGTACTCTTACCGTGAGATGGGAATCCTTGGTCAGGGTGGTGGAGAGGGAGATGGAACCCGGTGAGTCACTCTCACTTCTCACCGGGGCTGCGCGTTTCCCGGGCGTAGAGGACAGATGGCCCGGTGATGCGCTGCTGACCCGCAATACGCGCAGAGTCGTCGTTCCCGTTCTGCAGCGATTAAGGAGGCACGCCCTAATTGCATGGGTTCCCCGGCTCCGGTGTCAACCACGGCGGGAGGTGGAGAACCGATGGATCCGGTAGGTGCAGTGGAGACTGAGGAACAGGCGTGCGAGAGAAGAAGGAGGAGCTTCGGGGCGTGAAATGAGGCAGTGGTGGCGTGATGGGCGGCAGGGTGCGAGGAGCTGGCTTAGGGCGGGCGAGCAGACGCTGGTCGATCCGGAGGGCGAGTTGGATTAGGCCGTCCAAGGTGGCTGGAAGTTCACGACCGGCGAGCTTGTCCTTAATGCGTGCAGCCAGTCCCTCGTAGTAGGCCGTCCGGAGGGCGGAGTCTCCCCAGTCGGTTTGGACGGCGAGGGTTCGGAAATCCGGACGAGCCACCCTGCCGCAGATGATATAATTTTGAGTCGGTCTCCACCTCAGCAGCAGGATGTTCAAAGGTGAGTTTTAGCTGGCGTGTGAACTCTGTATAAGAGTAGGCTACATCTGAATCAGAACGTAGGACTGCCGTGGCCCACTCAGCTGCCTGCCCGGATAGCAACGAAACGAGAAGAGCAACGCGCAATCGGTCTGTGGAGTATTTGGTGGAATTAAAGTCAAACACTAGATCTAATGCGGTTAAAAAAAACACTGCACTTCCCATCTGTGCCATCCCATTTGTCCGGTAAAGCAATGAAGAGAGGAGGGGGTGGCGGAGCAACAGCCGCTGCGATGGGCGTGGCCGCAGCCGGCTGAGCGACCGCCCCGCGGAGCATCGCGTTCTCCTGCCGTCGCTCCGCAACCTCGCGGCGCAAGGCCGCGACGTCTTGGAGGCCTTGGCGGAGGACCGCGACTTCACTACTGAGCTGATCGATCAACTTAGCATGCTGGTCAACCACATCGCAGAGGTGAGCGTAATCCGCTGGGTTTACTGCTGTT
>JAAGKR010003691.1:41141-58605 GCA_011419295.1 Clarias macrocephalus
TACATCTGAATCAGAACGTAGGACTGCCGTGGCCCACTCAGCTGCCTGCCCGGATAGCAACGAAACGAGAAGAGCAACGCGCAATCGGTCTGTGGAGTATTTGGTGGAATTAAACTCAAACACTAGATCCAGTGCGGTTAAAAAAACACTGCACTTCCCATCTGTGCCATCCCATTTGTCCGGTAAAGCAATGAAGACATCAGAAGAAGGGAGAGGGGGTGGCGGAGCAACAGCCGCTGCGATGGGCATGGCCGCAGCCGGCTGAGCGACCTCCTGCCGTAGCTCCGCCACCTCGCGGCGCAAGGCCGCGACGTCTTGGAGGCCTTGGCGGAGGACCGCGACTTCACTACTGAGCTGATCGATCAGCTTAGCATGCTGGTCAACCACATCGCAGAGGTGAGCGTAATCCGCTGGGTTTACTGCTGTTGGCTCAGTCATTCTGTCAGAGACACACGGTAACAGACCAGAAGACTAGCAGTTAGCCCTGTAGCGTAGATGGTAAACCCAAACGCGGAAGTAGCGCGAGTAGGCAGGATAACCACGCTGTTTATTTTTAGAACTCTCTCGGAATGAGAGCAAGAGCTTACACAAATAAACCCGCATTCTAATAACACACACTCAATCGAAAGCGAAACCCAAGAAAGTGAGTACTCACGATTAGGCGAACAGAGTGTCGGCGATAGCATGGGCAACTCAATGACTGAGCGATGTAAAGCGCCATCTTGTCTCCTTTTATGCTTCCTGAATCGCGACCATCTTACTTCCGGGTCCTCGTGCCGGCCGCGTTAGGAGTGCGCATGACACGCACTATCAAGGTTGCCAAGCCAAGACAAGGATGGCGCTTGCAGAAGAAGGAAAAATCTTTTATTTTTTGATGATGGAGGATTTGTCTGTGAAAGCAAAGGACATCGCCCACAGCACAAATAAAGATCAGGTGCTCAGCCGAGTAAGGGAGCTCACTCTAAATGGTTGGCCAAGTCATGTAAGGGAGGACTCGCTCAAAAGCTTCTTCACAAGAAGAACTGAGCTATCAGTGGAACAAGGGTGTGTTCTCTGGGGTATGAGAGTTATAGTTACTTTACTCTTCAACTAAAACTGCTGCATCATCTTTACCAGGGTCATCCCGGAATGTGCTGCATGAAAGCGTTGGCTAGAAGCTACAAGTGGTGGCCATGTCTGGATAAGGACATTTAAAAAACTGTACAAGAGTGCAGTGCATGCCAGTCAGTAAGACAACTACCAGCAACGGGCCCACTGCATTGTTGGAAATGGCCAACTTGGGTGTGGCAAAGGATACACATAGACTTTTGTGAAAAAGATAAACAGTATTTTTTGGTTCTGGTGGACAGTCACTCAAAATGGTTGGAGGTAGTTTCCATGACAACTACAACATCAGCTAAGACTATTGAAGTTTTGCGTAGCATTTTTGCAGCTTATGGACTACCTGAAGAAGTGGTTTCGGACAATAGGCCACAATTCACATCCAGTGAATTTAAACAGTTCTTGAAAGGAAATGGCATCAAACAAACTTTGGTTCCAGCTTATCACCCAGCTTCCAATGGAGCAGCTGAAAGGTCCATACAGACCGTCAAATTGGCACTGATGAAGCAAGTGTTAGCAGATGAGGGGTCTGTTACATTACAGCATAGACTGGCAAATTTCTTACTGATGTATAGAAGCACACCACACACAGTAACAGGTGTTTCAGTTGAGTTGTTTCTTAAGCGTCAGATGAGGACCAGGTTCAGTCTTCTGAAGCCAAGTCTTGCTGTAACTGTTGAGGAAAAACAACAAACTCAGAAAAGATACCATGACAAGCGAGGAAACAAGTTGAGATTGCTGTCTGAGGGTGATCAAGTGTGTGTTAGAAATTTCTGTGAGGGAAAGGAGAGATGGATCCGAGGAACAGTTGTAAAAAGACTCAGGCCTGTTTCTTATCTAATAAATGATGGTGTGAGAGAGCGCACAGTTCACATTAATCACTTGTTACTATCACATGAAGAAATATGAGATTGCAACAACGCAAGTGGTGATGCTCATCGGCTTCCAGATCTGGATTCAGACCAGTTCAGTTCCATTCAGGAGACAGAAGGGAGGATTTATACACCAGTTCCTGCTTGCTCTTGGGTGGAGTCTGGAGCTTCTGCAAGACTCACTCCCACATCCTGCCCACACTCTCCAATTCAGTACAGAAAGAATTCTGTGAAACCAGCAGAGCCAGTGGCTGTTCCAAACGCTACACAACAACCTGGACGACGCTATCCAGATCGTGTGCGAGTTCCACCTAAAAGACTCTTAAAAGAGATCTATAAAGAGAAAGAACCGTATTTAGTTTTTTTGGGTGAAGTGTTCTGATGATGTTTAAATAATCGGTTCTAAATAGTTAATCTGGGGAATCTAACAGTTTTGGGAATATATGCAAAGTGAATATTTTGTTTACATTGTTCGTAGGAAGTGCAGTAATTTAAGGTTGGAGGTTTAAAGTTTAAGGGGGAGGAGTGTAGTGCATTAAGAATAGATTATAGGAGTGCTCTGCCCTCTATTGGTTATGCTATGCTACTGTCGCCTTAACCTGTGATTGGGGTTGTGTGTTTTTCCAATAAAAGTCGTGTCTGTTTTTCTTACACAAGTAATGGTTGGTCACTTATACCAAGTGCTGAAGAACATGAAAAAGAATCTTTAAAAAAATGATATTCGTTTTGATTAATGTCATTTCACTTTTGTGCAGTGAGTGTAGAAAGCTGGCAAATTTGTTCAGCTTAAAATCACAAAGATCTTGCAAGACTTTGTTAAGTAAAATAAAGCTCAGAAAAATATTTTTTGTCACTCCAGGAATTAATTAGGATTACAGATGTGATTGTTTAGAGAAGTTTTTTTTTGTTTTTTAAATCAGCTCCGCCTGGTAATCCAAAAGAAGTTTTTAATTACATGCCGTTTTCTTCATGTTGGTAATAAATCATTACAAGAAATCCGATTTTGTACTGCATGTGAAAGCTGATTTACACACTTATGTGTTGAGACAGTTTTTAAAAATGTTTTAATGAATTAAATAATTTGCTATTTTTCAAGTATGATGGAATGCATTAGTTTTGCATTCAAAATCCATTTCAAAATATAGTGTTCAAATGAACAATATGAAATAAGTCTATATAAAAAAAATAGAGTATGAATAAGAAAATAATCTCTCTCTCTCTCTCTCTCTTTATATATATATATATATATATATATATATATATATATATATATATATATATATATATATATAAATAATTAAATAGTTATTAGCTATGATAGAGTGGATTATAGTACAATAGGTTTTAAATGTGTAATCCACATAACGTAAAAGCTATTGAAAATTCATATTTTTTAAATAAAAAATTTATTTAAAAACGATTAAACTGAATATTGCAAAGAGAATTGTTGTAGTTATTAGCAATGATAGAGTGGATGATAGTGCATTTGGTTTTTCAATAGCAATTTTGATTGATTTGTCATTTTTTGCAACTCAGTCTGTACCAAAGTGCATTCATTTTCATACATACCTTTACAATTATTATTATTATTATTATTATTTAAATAATAAAAAAAGACCCTGACTCTCATTTAACAAATTATCTGTTTTATTAGCACAAGAATTGTTTGTCATAATTTATTTTTACATGTACATTAATATAATTATTAATCAATTTAACAAACAAATAATCCATACTGTAGCCTAACAGTGTAATATGTTTGATGTTCTGTGAGGTCTTTCTCTGTAATCTTGTTGGGTCTTGGTCATGCACTCTTTACACGGTCCCTTAGTGACTTTATCTCTATAAAGCGCCGGTAAGCAGCGTTTCTGAAAGATTTAGCTCCAGCAGGCTGTAACAGGAGAAGATCTAAAAATATATTTATTTGTAGTAGCTTCTCTGTCTACTCCAGATTAAGAAAATATGTGATTTGTCATTTTTGTGTGTTTATTTCTCAAAATATTGAAGGAATAATCTTGAATGTGTGGGGAATGTCCAATATAAAACCAACTTCACCGCGGTCTGTGACCGGTCTTCCGCGGTGAAATAGCGAATAAATTTCTTCATCCGTAGTCTGATACTGAGTGCGGCTTGCGCCACCACTTTGGGCCGTACACGCACTCACCAATGTGTTGACCATCTCTCCATTTCTCAGAATTGCAGCAACCAAGTTTCTCGCCGACTCACTCATCCTTTCTAAAGATGGCGCTGTGTTTCGATGACGTCATGTTTCATTCAATATATACTTAGTTTTCATTCAATATATTCAGACTTTTCAATATATCAGTTTTCAATCCAAACATTCAGAATTCATTCAATCAATATATTCGGAATCCATTCAATATTCTCATAGTTCATTCAATATATTCAGAATCTTTATTCAATATATATAGCGTTTCATTCAATATATTCAGAGTTTTCATTAAGTTCTCTCATTAATATTTTCCTAAACAGCATGCCATAATATATATGGAAAATATAGACAACTATATACAATATAGAGGATATTAATATTTTTTATAAATTACAGTTCGATGTGTGTCGACTAATGTTTGATTATGGTTAACTTCAGCCATATAGAGTTAGTACACAGTAAAATGAAACAATGTTCCTCCAGGACGTCCTTCACTGTCCTGTCTCAATGACTACCGTCCTGTTACACTCAAACATATCATCATGAAGTGCTTGGAGCGGCTCATCATGAGACGCATCAAGACCCTGCTCTCCAGCTCACTGGACCCACTGCAGTTGGACAATTAGTACACCTACATAGATTTCAGTTCAGGATTTAATACTATCAAACTCCAGCACCTGATCGAGGAGCTAAGCCTGTTTGGCCCGACCACCTCCCTCTGTACCTGGATCCTGGACTTCCTGTCCGGATGACCTCAGTCAGTGTGTGGCTCAGGGACAGCACCTTCAGCACCACCACACTTAGCACTGGGGCCCCCAGGGCTGTTTGCTCAGTCCCTTGCTGTTCACATTGCTGACTCACGACTGTGTAGCAAAAAAACAGATTAACCACATCATCAAGTTTGCTGATGAAACAAACATGTTGGGTCTCATCAGCAAGAACGATGAGTCATTATACAGAGAGGGAGTGAAGAGGCTAATGGGCTGGTGCAAGGACAATAACCTGTCTCTGAAAGTCGATTAGACAAAAGAAATGGTTGTCGACTTCAGGAAGACATGGTGGGACCACACTCTCCGCTGAACATCGACCAATCCTCACGTTAATAGTACCAAATTCCTAGGTGTCCATCTGGAAGAGAACCTCAGCTAGTCCCTCAACACCAGGTCCTTACACAAGAAAGCCAAAAAGTGTCTTTTCTTTCTGAGAAGGCTAAGGAAGGCCCAATTTCCATCACCAATCCGGACCACCTTCTATAGCATCCTGAGCAGCTGCATCACTGTCTACTTGGGAATTGCACCATCTCGGACCACAAGACCCTAGAGAGGACAGAAGAGAAAATCGGGGTCTCTCTCCCCTCTATCAAAAATATGTACACCACACGCAACATCAGCAAATCCATCAGCATAGTGGCTGATCAGACACACCCGTCAGACACACTCTTCACAAGCTATCCGTCTCGTCAATAAAAAGGGACTGGACTGATGAACACACACACATACTGTACAGATAACCGCTACTCACGCCAACAACACTGGAACTGAACACACACACAAACACACTGATCAACAATCAACTACCAACTGAACATACCAATCTGAAATGGCTCTTTTTGCTCAATATTTGTTATATTGATTTTTTTTTATCCTCTTTTCTATCTTTGCTCCTATCTACAAGGAAATGTAGATATATACTTTTCCCCATTCAACTACCTAAACTCATTACCACAGAGTGTTAAAACGTATTATATTCTGATGGTGTCGCTCTTGTTTGCACATTGGCAGGTGCACTTTATGATATCTTTTCTGTATAGGACTTAGTTTCTGTTCATTTATTATATTAATCTGTTTCGTCTCAACTAGTCGGCTAATTAGTTTTTTTTTTTAAAGTTATTTAGCTAGTTAGTTTTTGTTAATTAATGTTGTAAATGTCTGTTGTACCTACTTGACTTGACATGACTACTTGACTACTATACCCTACTCTGGGTGTCCACCAAGGATCTCCCTGAAGATGAAATGCAAAAAGTTGGCTCTGCGGCCTTTTAAAATAAAAAGAAAAAAAATAGTTACAAGCATCGAAGAGCTGGCCCAAGCACTTGTGCCATTGCCACTTGGGCGTGCATCACAACATGTGTGCACATTTGGCATGCTAAGATGTCTTAAACAAATAAGACATAAGTTTAAGGCCTCGTCATGGCTGGATGTGGCTTTCTGGTGCTCCACTGCTAGCTGTCACTCAACATGGGTCGGGTTTGTAGGCGACTGTAACGGCGCAGGTGCTTGAGCAGGTCATTGTTTGTTTAGGATTAGTAGGATGTGTGATGTGTGAGAGAGATGTCTTTATGTCTGTGTGTGTGTTTGTTTGGGATGTGTACTGTATGTGAAGTATAAGTGTTTTGTATGTGTATGTGTGTGTCTGTGTGTAGAATATATAGGTATAGTCTTTATGTGTGTGTATGTGTCTAGGATTTGTTGTGTGTATTTAGGATTTGTATTGTGCGTGGTATGTGTGTTTTGGATGGTATGTGTGTTTTTAATGATTGTGTTTTCATATGTGTGTAGTATACATGTGTAATTGTAATATGTGTGAGTGTAGGATGTTTAGTGTTTGTGCCTGTGGTAGGTATGTAGCATGTGTATGTATAGTGTGTATAGAATGTAGTGTGTGTGTGTGTGTGTGTGTGTGTGTGTGTGTGTGTGTGTGTGTGTGTGTATGTGTATGTTCAGGGTGTGTGTATTCCTGGAACAGTGGGTCTAGGAGTTCCCCAAGAATCACTAGCTGAAGCTTGAAGCCAAGAAGGTTCATCGGTACATCGACCAACTGAAGATACAAGGAAGATTAAATTTTCGTTGCGTCCCGCCGGTCACTCTCATACCTCTTCAAGCTCGTTCAAGCTTGCCTCATCTAATGATGAATGGGACCAAGCACCTGTTCCATCGCTACTTGGGCACACCTCACAACATGTGCGCCTTTTCAACACGCTAAGACCTCATGAACAAATATGACAAAAGTTTAAGACATCATCATGGCCAGACGTGTCTTTCTGGTGCACCATTGCTAGCGGTCACTCAATGTGGGCCTGGATTGGTGGCGACTGTAGTGGTGCAGGTGCTTTAGCAGGTCATTGTTTGTGTAGGATGTGTGATGTGTGTGAAACGTGTGTGTGTGTGTGTGTGGGGGGGGGTGGTCTGTTTTTGTTTAGGATATGTACTGTATGTGAAGGATAAGTAGTGTGTGTGTGTGTGTGTGTGTGTGTGTCTGTGTGTGTGTGTGTGTGTGTGTGTGTGTGTGTGTGTGTGTGTGTGTGTGTGTGTGTGTGTGCGCGCTATATGAGTGTAGCAATTGTTGTGTGGCGGCACGGTGGTGTAGTGGTTAGCACTGTCGCCTTGCACTGTCGCCTTGCGCCTCCAGGGTCCGGGTTCGATCCCCGGCCAGGCTCGATTCCCTGTGTGCATGAAGTTTGCATGTTCTCCCCGTGCTTGGTGGGTTTCCTCCGGGTACTCCAGTTTCCTCCCACAGTCCAAAGTCCATTGGCGTCCAGTGTGTGAATGAGTGAGTGTATGTCTGTGTGTCTGTGCCCTGTGATGGATTGGCACCCTGTCCAGGGTGTGCCCTAAGTCTCCTGGGATAGGCTTCAGGCTCCCCGTGACCCTGAATACAGGATAAAGCGGTATAGATGATGAACGAGCGAGTGAGCGAGCAATTGTTGTGTCTATTTAGGATGTCTATTGTGTGTGGTATGTCTTTTTTACATATGTGTTTGTATAGTATAGTAAGCGTGTGCGTTTATATTTGTGCAGTATGCATGTGTAATGTTTGAGTGTGCAGTGTGTGTGTGTGTGTGTGTGTGTGTGTGTGTTTGTGTGTGTACGCTATGTGTATGTGTATGTATGTGTGTAGCATTTGTTGTGTCTATTTAGGATGTGTATTGTGTGTGTATGTCGGTTTTGCATGTGTGTGTGTATATGTGTAGTCAGTGTGTGTGTGTGTGTGTGTGTGGTGGAATATGTGTGAAGGTAGGACGTGTAGTGTTTGTGTCTGTAGTAAGTGTGTAGTATGTGTGTAAAGAGTGTAGTATATGTTCAGGATGTGTGTATTCCTGGAACTGACCAGAACAGTGACTCTAGTTTGTGTGTCTGTTTGTAGTCTGTGTGTATGTGTAGTCGGTGTGTGTGTGTGTGTGTGTGTGTGTGTGTGTGTGTGTGTGTGTGTGTGTGTGTGTGTGTGTTTGTGTGTGTACGCTATGTGTGTGTATGTGTGTAGCATTTGTTGTGTCTATTTAGGATGTGTATTGTGTGTGGTATGTCGGTTTTGCATGTGTCTGTGTATACTGTATGTGTAGTCAGCGTGTGTGTGTGTGTGTGGCTGTTTTTGTTTAGGATATGTATTGTATGTGAAGGATAAGTAGTATATGTGTAGTAAGCGTGTGTGTTTATATGTGTGCAGTATGCATGTGTAATAAGTGTGCAGTGTGAGAGTGTGTGTGTTTGTAGTCTGTGTGTATGTGTACTCTGTTGTGAGCATATTTTAATTAAATATACTTGTGCATGCAACAATATGATAGAAACTATTAATCTTAGTAAAAGAACATAGAGGTAAGGTAAGGAGACAGAGGTGAGCCAAGGACAGTGTGATGTCACAGTAGCAAGAGCATGCAACATGGACTCAAATGAACTCTAGACAGGTAGCCATCTTAGATGTGAGATGCTTAGTAGACAGTGTGTACCAAACAGACCCTAGAGAAGATGTAATCTTTGTACCCTGAGCACCTAATGTCCCTAGACATTATGTAATGTCAGCTGATGTGGTGTAGCCCCAGACATGAGGTAATCTACTTAGACACAGGGTGATATTAACTACAGTAGGAGCCACACGAAATAGCCACCTGGAACATGGCGGGTCCCATAGCGAACCATGACAAGTCCGTGCACGGAATGTGATCCCCCGCGATGACGCAGTTAACGATGCCCTGCCCCATAAACGCCCCCATGCGCTTTTCCAATAAGATTAGTAAAAATAATAAAATTAGTTATTGCAATATTTTCCAAGACATCCTTAATAATCCTTAAAGACACGGTAACCTGTAATTTATCTATACCGATAGCTGTAGATACGGAATATAAATGCAGGCTATGTATTTTACATTACGGTGTATTTTATCTAGTTCAGTTTAATACACTGATAGATAATATTTTGCTACAAATAAAGCTCAAAATGTAACTTCTGCTTGAGTATGTTTTCATTATATTTTTGATTATGTTTTTTTTTCGTTGATAGGCAAAAATTGGCATAACAAATTGATTAATGGCGCATAATATCTGGAACAAATATCTGCCCATACGGATGTTACGTGGCGCGGTATGGAGAGACGCACCACGAGATATTTTTAATGATAAGAGCTTTTACTCAGGGCATGAGAGGGGTTTAACGAAATAAGAGTGTGTGAGAGTGCTTATGATACGCACGGGAAGATCTTTCCGTTTGAAGGTGGCGTGGGATTATTAATTAGGAAACTTGAAAGTAAACAAAAAAAACTGATAACACAAAATTAACAAAATTCCTCCGCTCTGGAATAAAAAATAAAACTTTTGATCCTCTCTGGGCTTATGTGCTTACCGAGGATCTATGAGAGAGATATGTATTTTTTGTGCTGTGGTAGCAGCCTGCGGATCTGCCCGTTATGAACAGTTTATGCGCAGATCTGCATCTCGCGCGACCTTATCATTAAAACAGATCAGTAGTCATTTATCCCTGCATAACGTTCCCCAGCAAAAATCAGATGGGGCATTAATCACTTATCACAACTGTGAATAAATGCGGCAGCAGAGACAGATTAAATCCCCATAAACATTCACACTTGAGAACAATACTAAAACAACTAAAAGGTTACAGAGGTTTAGCACCTGTTATCGCAGGACAGGGGTCACCTACAGTATACTACTGTGTTTTTAACTGCTTATATTTTTGCCCTTGTTTCATTTGGTTTTACACGACTTCATGTGCTATGTGTGTGCGTGTATGTATGTGTGTGTGTGAGAGTGTGTGAGAGAAAGAACCCAACTTAATTAATGGCGCATAATATCTGGAACAAATATCTGGCCATACGTATCAGTATTTCTTTTGTCACTTAACCATGCATAATGCTCCCCCATCAAAAATCTGATAGGGCATTAATCACTTATAACAACTATGAATAGATGCGGCAGCAGAGACAGATTAAATCCCCATAAACATTCACACTTGAGAACAATACTAAAACAACTAAAAAGTTCCAGAGATTTAGCGCCTGTTATCGCAGGACAGGGATGACCAAGAGTATACTACTTAATCTTTTACTGCTTATATTTTTGCCCTAGTTTCATTTGGTTTCACGCAATTTCATGTTTGTGTGTGTTTGAGAGAGAGAGCTTATATTGTCTTGGATTACTACTACCACTACTATTAATATTAATAATTTTTGTTATGCAAATTAAACCCATGGGACTCAAACATCATCATCAATCATCATTTCAGGTGCTATTTAAATATTGATATGTATTTATTCTTCATTTTCTTCTCTCCTGCAATGATGATTCTTCTTTGACTGCACTTTCTCCATTCAATATTATTATCATTAGTAGTAGTAGTGAAAACTACCTCTGATTAACTGTCTCTGCAGTAGTTAAAACAGCGGATTAATTTCATTTGGGGTATTTCTAACAGACAATCTACTAAATAATAATAAATAGATAAAAAAAAGCACTTAAACATTTAACCCAGCAGTTTTTAGAGTGTAACATAAAAATATTCCATTCGTAAAATAGCATTGTTTAGTCTACTCGCTGACAACGTGAACACTCGCGCACCCTTACTGTAATCCCTCTTCTTACCTTTCATTCACAATAGCTGTGAAGTTATCAAACCGGTTTCGCTGATTCGTGTAATTCCACAAAGTACTGTCGAATACTGCAGTTTCCATAAAGGAAAAATAAACATAATACATTTAGGAAGTTGAACTTCACAATGTCTAACAATATCCTGGGGTATTTCTAACAGACAATCTACTAAATAATAATAAATAGATAAAAAAGCACTTAAACATTTAACCCAGCAGTTTTTAGAGTGTAACATAAAAATATTCCATTCGTAAAATAGCATGGGTGAAATCATAGGTTGTGTATAGAGTGATTAAAAACAATACAACAAAGCTTATGGTAAATAAATTCTCAGACTCTACATGAAGTATAGACATGATTTTGTTTAGTCTACTCGCTGACAACGTGAACACTCGCGCACCCTTACTGTAATCCCTCTTCTTACCTTTCATTCACAATAGCTGTGAAGTTATCAAACCGGTTTCGCTGATTCGTGTAATTCCACAAAGTACTGTCGAATACTGCAGTTTCCATAAAGGAAAAATAAACATAATACATTTAGGAAGTTGAACTTCACAATGTCTAACAATATCCTGGGGTATTTCTAACAGACAATCTACTAAATAATAATAAATAGATAAAAAAGCACTTAAACATTTAACCCAGCAGTTTTTAGAGTGTAACATAAAAATATTCCATTCGTAAAATAGCATGGGTGAAATCATAGGTTGTGTATAGAGTGATTAAAAACAATACAACAAAGCTTATGGTAAATAAATTCTCAGACTCTACATGAAGTATAGACATGATTTTGTTTAGTCTACTCGCTGACAACGTGAACACTCGCGCACCCTTACTGTAATCCCTCTTCTTACCTTTCATTCACAATAGCTGTGAAGTTATCAAACCGGTTTCGCTGATTCGTGTAATTCCACAAAGTACTGTCGAATACTGCAGTTTCCATAAAGGAAAAATAAACATAATACATTTAGGAAGTTGAACTTCACAATGTCTAACAATATCCTGGGGTATTTCTAACAGACAATCTACTAAATAATAATAAATAGATAAAAAAGCACTTAAACATTTAACCCAGCAGTTTTTAGAGTGTAACATAAAAATATTCCATTCGTAAAATAGCATGGGTGAAATCATAGGTTGTGTATAGAGTGATTAAAAACAATACAACAAAGCTTATGGTAAATAAATTCTCAGACTCTACATGAAGTATAGACATGATTTTGTTTAGTCTACTCGCTGACAACGTGAACACTCGCGCACCCTTACTGTAATCCCTCTTCTTACCTTTCATTCACAATAGCTGTGAAGTTATCAAACCGGTTTCGCTGATTCGTGTAATTCCACAAAGTACTGTCGAATACTGCAGTTTCCATAAAGGAAAAATAAACATAATACATTTAGGAAGTTGAACTTCACAATGTCTAACAATATCCTGGGGTATTTCTAACAGACAATCTACTAAATAATAATAAATAGATAAAAAAGCACTTAAACATTTAACCCAGCAGTTTTTAGAGTGTAACATAAAAATATTCCATTCGTAAAATAGCATGGGTGAAATCATAGGTTGTGTATAGAGTGATTAAAAACAATACAACAAAGCTTATGGTAAATAAATTCTCAGACTCTACATGAAGTATAGACATGATTTTGTTTAGTCTACTCGCTGACAACGTGAACACTCGCGCACCCTTACTGTAATCCCTCTTCTTACCTTTCATTCACAATAGCTGTGAAGTTATCAAACCGGTTTCGCTGATTCGTGTAATTCCACAAAGTACTGTCGAATACTGCAGTTTCCATAAAGGAAAAATAAACATAATACATTTAGGAAGTTGAACTTCACAATGTCTAACAATATCCTGGGGTATTTCTAACAGACAATCTACTAAATAATAATAAATAGATAAAAAAGCACTTAAACATTTAACCCAGCAGTTTTTAGAGTGTAACATAAAAATATTCCATTCGTAAAATAGCATGGGTGAAATCATAGGTTGTGTATAGAGTGATTAAAAACAATACAACAAAGCTTATGGTAAATAAATTCTCAGACTCTACATGAAGTATAGACATGATTTTGTTTAGTCTACTCGCTGACAACGTGAACACTCGCGCACCCTTACTGTAATCCCTCTTCTTACCTTTCATTCACAATAGCTGTGAAGTTATCAAACCGGTTTCGCTGATTCGTGTAATTCCACAAAGTACTGTCGAATACTGCAGTTTCCATAAAGGAAAAATAAACATAATACATTTAGGAAGTTGAACTTCACAATGTCTAACAATATCCTGGGGTATTTCTAACAGACAATCTACTAAATAATAATAAATAGATAAAAAAGCACTTAAACATTTAACCCAGCAGTTTTTAGAGTGTAACATAAAAATATTCCATTCGTAAAATAGCATGGGTGAAATCATAGGTTGTGTATAGAGTGATTAAAAACAATACAACAAAGCTTATGGTAAATAAATTCTCAGACTCTACATGAAGTATAGACATGATTTTGTTTAGTCTACTCGCTGACAACGTGAACACTCGCGCACCCTTACTGTAATCCCTCTTCTTACCTTTCATTCACAATAGCTGTGAAGTTATCAAACCGGTTTCGCTGATGGGGGAATTGGCAGAATTGAGGGGTTTAAAACTAATTAACAAGACCGAGCAGATGTCTCTGCCTAAAATGTATTTAGCCATCACATTGTACTGAAGCTCAGCACGTCTTCTTTCCTTGTTTTAATCTGTAATATTGCGAAATAATAAGTGAAATTTATTTTGCGTATATGCTTAAATATTCTTTTTTAATTATGAATTTCTGGGGGAGTATGTCTGTGAAAGTACAAGCCGCGGGTTCACACACGCCGATAAACAGCTTTATTTCAGTCATAAATTCACAATCACATTCCAACTATGATTTCCAGCCGTGGTCAAATAATGGATGAAATAATTTTTAAATGCTGGACACAAACAGCAAAAAAAAAAACTTGATTATTATTTTTATAAACAGGCCGAAGCACTTCGTGTTCATATTTGTTAAAATCAAGTGATTGCAACTCAGCGCAGCTAAATACAGATGAAGCACTTCCAAACAGCCGGCTGGTCCGTGAATGGACCTTTAACTATCCGTTAGAATTCCTTGAAGTGTCCGTGAATGGAACGTGATCCCCCGCGATGACGCAGTGAACGAAGCCACGCCCCACAAACGCCCCTTTGCGTTGTTCTAATAAGATGGTTGCAATGCTGTATAATTCCGCCAGGTGGTGCAGTGACTGATTCAATTAACTGCAGCGCTTGCATTGTCCACATATTTTTATGATTAAATCAAGCTTGTCATTTTGGAGATATACAGTATACAGTACAGAGTATCGGGCCCTAACGATGCTTTAATGCTCAGACCTTTCATGCATAAGATATCGGGCCACTGCCACTCTCATATATTTTCAAAATAATAATATAAAAACATTAGAATGTCAGCCAAAATGTATTTTAATGCTGCACCAGTATGTTTTACATAAATAAATAACTCAGCTAAGTATGGGCTATAGTAATTTCATTCTTACGAGAGGTCATGAGTAATTAAGAGTGTTTTTTTTCTTGATCATAGTGTGTTACAATGTATAGCGACGCATAGTAACAAGATGCAACTTCACACCTGTGGACAAAGAGGCGCACATTCACAGTCAGCGAACCCCACGACTTCTCATGTGGCGAAATGCTTAAAGCCGCTGTATTGCAAGACGATCCAGTTTAATTTGGTTTTACGCAGTTTGTGCTGTGTGTGAGAGGGAGAGAGCTTATATTGTGGATTACTACTACTGCTAGTAATAATAATAATTGTTGTAATGTAAATTAAACCCATAGGTCTCAACCATCACTAAATCAGCCAATGTCTACAGTATACTACTGTATTTTTTACTGCCTTTATATTTTTTGCCCTAGTTTCATTTGTTTTTACATGATTTCATGTGCTATTTGTGTGTGTGTGTGTGTATGTGTGTGTGAGGGAGAGAGGGCTTATATCGTGATTTGTCCTAGGTTACTAAAGCCTGGATTACTACTACTAATAAAAAATATTTCAATGTAACCCCTGGGTCTCAATTACAAAATCAGCCAATGCTGTAATCAGATGATACAACAAATTATATACACTGAAAATCATGTTTTGTTTGAACATGTAAATATATACAAAAAAACCAAATATAATATAGCTCAGTTTTATACTGTAACGCTCCTATGCTTTTACACCGCATGTTACAGAAACTGATCAGTTGTATTAATCACATAACGCAGAGGAATGTGATTTATTATCATTCCTCGTAGAGGAGACCTCTCTCTCTCACACACACACACACACACACTGCGCACAGGCTCCAGGATTTGTTTAATAAAATCGGATTTATTTATATATCGCTTTTAACAACGGTTACTATCGCAAAGCAGCTTTACAGAATTAAAAGACAATTAAATAAATGAGAATGAAATGTGTGAGGGAATATGCATGAATCAAAATTATCAGAGTGACCCTGAGTTTCACTTCCAAGCTTAACTTTGCAGATACAGAATGTGTCGTTTTCTCAAACATGATTTTCCCAACCTGGCGTTATACAGATTCAGTCACATTGAATTTAGGAAAGCACCTCAAAGAACCTAAAGCACGAACACACACACGCACTGCAGAGGAAAGCAGAGACGTGCATTCACACCTCTGACCGTCTTTTGTCTTGTAAATGAGGTATTCTTCGCATAGGCTGGGGGGTTACACACACACACACACACACACCATTTTAATCACCGGACTTACACTTAACGTACTAAGAATGATAGTGAAAAACAATGAGGATGCACAGTGGAAAATCTTTTAATTCCCAAACACTACGTTTGTACTATACACTGTACAACACAAATACGTGCTGTCTTGGTCACAGATTCGCCAGCAACACTTCTCCTAAGTTTGTCTTTGTTGATGTAGTTTTTAAAACCCAAACATTTATTTATATTGAGAATAAATAAATATGGCTCACATAAGTAAAAAAAATAGCATAGATACATATGATGTGTCTATGTGTTCATTGGTTGTTTGTTTGTTTCTATGACCATAATAATAATAATAATAATAATAATAATAATAATAATAATTATTATTATTATTATTATTATTATTATTATTATTATTATTATTCATTTTTATAGCCCAACTTTTTGACTATTTAAAACAAAGTTGTCTCATATTTTAGCCAATTGATGTAGTTGGTTCAAGTAAAAAAAATTGTATCCAAACAAATTGGCCTAACAATACCCCAACAATTAAAACGTACAAACATGATGTAAAAAAACTTTATTCTTCAAAGTTAAAACAGTAATTTTTATAAAACAGGTGAATAGAAGTTGCATCACCAACTGCTTATCAGTCTCTATCTGTTTTTTTATTATTATTAAAGTATCCAATTTATAAAAAACTTTCAAACACTTTCTTTGTTTCCCCCTCTGTGTAGATTCCAGGTCGTTCATGCCCCTTCAGTAGCCCCAAAAGGCCAGCCGTCACCCCTCTGAGCCAATCCTTCACTGCAGAGCTCTGGTTAAAGAGAACAAGATAATTTAAAATGGTCAAAGTAGCTTTACAATTTTTTTTTTTATAAAATTGACAAGGCTTTGGAAACACTTGACAACATACAGAAAATGAGATTCGAAGCCTTTTAATCCTGTATTGTATTGTATTGACTGTATTGTAGGTCATTAAAATGTCTGCTTTGAACAGCCCCTTCTGTTACAAGTAGAAATTCGTGTAATTCCACAAAGTACTGTCGAATACTGCAGTTTCCATAAAGGAAAAATAAACATAATACATTTAGGAAGTTGAACTTCACAATGTCTAACAATATCCTTATAGCCTAAGCAGCTCCCACTTTGTGCACTCTAAACTACAGCGGGAAATTGTGGGTAAATGTAACGTTATGGTGGACGGGGTCTATTTCTATCAGATTCCAGTGGGTCGCGCAGGATTGTGATTCAAGCAGCGCTGCTAAAGTTGGTCCGCGCTGCGTGATCCACTGGGCTGCACAAATAAACCAGATCATCTCTGCGCTGTCCGTTGGGCCGCGCAGATATTTTGTCCGCTCAGGGCGGCTCAATCGGGTCTCGTCCCACTTTTTATGTGTTTGGCTTCACATACTGGACAAAGTTGAGCGAGCGCACAGGCAGAGTCGAGCGCGCACAGAATCGAGAAGTCGCGCGTGCGCTGAGATCATGTTGAGCAAGTAAGGGAGACACTGCACACGCAGAATTGAGCTGTTGAACGCACAGTCAAGTCAAGTCAAGTCAAGTCAAGTCAATTTTATTTATATAGCGCTTTTAACAATTGACATTGTCGCAAAGCAGCTTTACACAATAAAAAGAAGTAAGTCTGTATGCAATGTGTATGAATCAAAATGATAAGATTGTCCCT
>JAAGKR010003691.1:58625-71055 GCA_011419295.1 Clarias macrocephalus
ATAAAATCGGATTTATTTATATATCGCTTTTAACAGCAGTTACTATCGCAAAGCAGCTTTACAGAATTAAAAGACAATTAAATAAATGAGAATGAAATGTGTGAGGGAATATGCATGAATCAAAATTATCAGAGTGACCCTGAGTTTCACTTCCAAGCTTAACTTTGCAGATACAGAATGTGTCGTTTTCTCAAACATGATTTTCCCAACCTGGCGTTTATACGGATTCAGTCACATTGAATTTAGGAAAGCACCCCAAAGAACCCAAAGCGCGAACACACACACACACACACACACTGCAGAGGAAAGCAGAGACGTGCATTCACACCTCTGACCGTCTTTTAAAAGACGGTATACCGTCTTTTATCACCGCTATACATGCAAACCCAGACAACTGTAGACATGTACAAATGTATCTGAATGCATTTTTAGGAAATGTTTTGTGTCACATATTTTTACCGATTTATGCTGTCTTGAGAATGAAATGTGTGAGGGAATATGCAAAAACGACTGTTTTTGGCCAGGGACATGACGTTGCCGTCGGACCAATGTTTGCTGGGTTGTCTTGTAAATGAGGTATTCTTCGCATAGGCTGGGGGGTTACACACACCATTTTAATCACCGGACTTACACTTAACGTACTAAGCATGATAGTGAAAAACAATGAGGATGCACAGTGGAAAATCTTTCGATCCCCACACACTACGTTTGTACTGTACACTGTACAACACAAATACGTGCTGTCTTGGTCACAGATTCGCCAGCAAGACGCGCACCACCAATTTGTCTATTACACTGCTAATCACACTCCGCTCTTACTGGTGGAATGTGCAATCAATGAAGACTGGCCACCAGACTGGGCAAATTTAGCCATGAAACACTAAACTGGCCAGTGTTTCAGTTTCATTGTCCAACCCCTGTATGTCGTTAATAGTTGCCGCCCCTCCCCCAGTGTGTGCGCTGTGTGTGTGTGTGTGTGTGTGTGTGTGTGTGTGAGAGAGAGAGAGAGAAGCGTCACATCTTATTTAAGCGAGCACTTTGATTTCAAAAACTATACTGCAGTTCACCGCCCCCCCCGCCCCCCACAATTTGCACCATGTAAGTCAGTACATTCTCTGTTGAGGTTTCTCCCCCTACACTTCTCCTAAGTTTGTCTTTGTTGATGTAGTTTTTAAAACCCAAACATTTATTTATATTAGCATAATATGTATAGATACATATGATTAAGTGTTCAATGGTTGTTTATTTGTTTCTATGACCATAATAATAATTTTTATTATTATTACTATTATTATTATTATTTATTTTATAGCCCAACTTTTTGACTATTTAAAACAAAGTTGTCTCATATTTTAGCCAATTGATGTATTTGGTTCAAGTAAAAAAAAAAAATTATCAAAACAAATTGGCCTAATAATACTCCAACAATTAAAACGCACAAACATGATGTAAAAAAAAAAAAATTCTTCAAAGTTAAAACAATAATTTATATAAAACAGGTGAATAGAAGTTGCATCACCAACTGCTTATCAGTCTCTATCTGTTTTTTTTATTATTATTAAAGTATCCAATTTATAAAAACTTTCAAACACTTTCTTTGTTTCCCCCTCTGTGTAGACTCCAGGTCGTTCACGCCCCTTCAGTAGCTCCAAAAGGCCAGCCGTCACCCCTCTGAGCCAATCCTTCACTGCAGAGCTCTGGTCAAAGAGAACAAGATAATTTAACAAGGAGATTTACGTCAGCCACACGTCAGCCATACGCCAGCCATAAGCCATTCACACGCCAGTTGCCTGACCCTGGCTGTTTTGAGTTGCTACATCTGTAGTAGCCTTCCCTGCTTAAATACCCACTTGATAATTTTTGGGGGAGATTTAAACTGTGTTTCTGATCCAGTTTTGGACCGCTCTAGTTCTCGCGTTGTGTCCCAGTCTGCCATGTCTAAAATATTTTTTGATTTCATCTTACAGAATGGCCTTGTAGACCCATGGAGATTCCGTAATCCTGTAGATAAAAAATTCTCATTTTTTCTCAGGTGCATCATTCATATTCTAGAATTGATAATTTTTTTATTGATAGTTATCTTAATTCTTCTGTAGTTTTTTTTTTTTCAGATTATTTAAGTATTGTAATTTCTGACCATGCTCCCTTATCACTGGATATACAATTATCAACGCATAAACAGATCCCATCGTCTTGGCGGTTTAACTCGCTTCTTTTAGCGGACAAAGAGTTTTGTACATTCATTTCTAACACTATTGATGAATTTCTATTGTTTAACCATCTTGAGTCCACTACATTCAAATATTGAATCTAATAAAGAAAGTGGAGGGCATGATGGGAAATTATTAGAATTCAGTGCCACAAAGTTCCGAAGCTGCAAGTATCTATAAAAATGTGATTTGGGAATATCATATTTCTGTACCAACTGTTCAAAGGATGCAAAATTTCCATCAGTATAAAATTCAGACAGTGAGACCAAACCCTTTCTAGCCCAAACTTCAAAAGCAATATCCATCATTGATGGAACAAACATGTAATTTTTAGCAATTGGGTCAGCCTGTGGTAACTCTTTAAGGGAAAACGATAGTCTGACCTGATTCCAAATTTTAACTGAATGTATAACAACTGGATTAGAGGTCAAACTAGAGATTGGTTGAACAAATGGTATTTTGGAACACAATAATGCTATTAGAGAAGTGGGGCTAACTGAAGCCCCAGTTATTGTCCAAAACAGGGGGATTGTCATTATTTAACCAGAACATCAGTGCTCTTATATTGGCTGCCCAATAATAATACAGGAAATTTGGAAGTGCCATCCCTCCTTTTGCACGAGGTCTCTGCAGTATGCTTCTTTTAATTCTTGGTGTTTTTTTTTGTTCCAAATAAAGGTTGAAATCTGATTATTTAATTTGGAGAAAAAAGATTTTGTTAAGAATACTGGAAGGCATTGAAAGATGTACAGAAACTTCGGCAATACACTAATTTTTATTGTATTAATTCTTCCACCCAATGAAAGATGGAGGTGGTCCCAACGCTCAAGGTCTTATTTTAAATTACATAAAAGAGGTGGATAATTGACTCCATACAAGTCTTTATGATCATGCGTAACCCAGATCCCAAGGTATTTAAATTTTGGGGGGCTAATTTTAAAGAAAACTGAGCTTAAAGACAACAGACTGACTCCATCACCAACAGGCATCAGTTCACTTTTCTGAATATTAACTTTATAGCTAGATATTTTGCCAAAATTTGTAAGTAGAGTCACTAACTTGGGTAAATTTGTCAGGGGTTGTGACAAGTATAATAACATGTAGTCCACATAAAGCGAAACCTTATGCTCCAATCCTGCCCGCTGAATACCCTTGATGTCGGCTCTCTGTCTCAGATTTAAAGCAAGTGGTTCCATTGCAACTGCAAATAGAAGTGGAGACAGAGGGCATCCCTGCCTCGTGCCGCGTTAAAGCTCAAAATAATCAGATATGCTGTTATTAGTACACACAGCAGCTAATAGAAACGTATATAAAAGTTTTATCCATTATGTAAGCTTACGACCAAATCCAAACCTCTCTGTGTATTGTATATGTATTGAAAAGATAACACCACTCCACACGGTCAAAAGATGATGGAGGGCAACACCCTCTCTAAACTTCACGCAAGGATTTTAGCAAGCACTTTGGCATCAGTATTAAGAAGGGAGATTGGACGGTATGAGCTGCACTCGAGAGGGTTCTTGTCTTTTTTAAGGATTAATGAAATAACTGCCTGACGCATGGTTGGTGGTAGGGATTTTAATGAAAGTGACTCTTCAAAAACTGATAACAATAAAGGGGAAAGCTGTTCTGATTTTTTTTTTAAAGAAGTCTGTTGGGAAACCATCCAGTCCCGGTGATTTGCCACTCTGCATAGATCTAATTGCTGATGCTATTTCCTTGACCGTGAGATTTTCTTCCAATTCAGCAGCTGTCACTGGATCTATAGAAGGGATATGTATATTATCGAAAAAGATGTCTAAGGCAAGAGGATCGACACATGAATCGGAAGTGTATAGTGACTGGTAATAATTTTGGAAACATGAATTAATTTTAAGGCTATCAGTATTTTTTAAGCCTTGCTCATCATTAATTACAGGAATGGACTGATTGTCAGATGAGCAAGTATTCGTTCAGTCTTGTCCCCATGCTCATAGAACATATGTCTTGATTTAGAAAGAAGATATTCAGCCTGCCTTGTTGACAGGAGATCAAACTCAGTCTGCAATAGTATCCGCTTTTTCATTGTGTCTGCAGAGGGTATATAACTATATAGTCTGTCTAATTCCAGTATCTCATCAGCCAGCTCTCTAAGGCATACTGTGTTGTTTTTATTTTTCCTTGCGCAAAATGAAATTATCTGGCCTCATAAATATGCCTTAAGTGACTCCCATATAGTTGAAGAGGCCATCCCTGGTGTTTGATTGATCTCAAGGAATAATGTAATCTCAGAGGTGAACGCTTCCTCTGATAGAAGCAGAGAGTTGAACCTCCAAGGACGGTAACTGGATTGTGTATTGGGAATACGCATTTTCATAGTTAGGGGACCATGATCAGATATAACTATAGCTCCGTAATGACTCTTGGTAATGAAAGGAAGAAGTCTCTTGTCCAAAAATCTATACGGGAAAAAGTTTTATGAACGGAGGAAAGGAAGGAATATTCTCTGGAAGTAGGATTACGAAACCGCCAAACGTCAGTTATACCATATGATTTAAGAAAAAGTTTAATTGTACGTGCTGATTTAGAAAGGGGAGCTTTTTTGGATGAACTACGGTCTAAAACGGGGGAGAGTGCACAATTCGTGTCGCCACCAAGAATAAGGTGGTGTGATGTCATATTTATAACCGAGAGAAAAGATTCGAGAAAAATACAGGGTTATCCCAGTTTGGTGCATAAATATTGGCTAGGATGACTGGGGGGGAATAAAGCTGGCCCACCACAATAACATATCGCCCTAAGGAATCAGCCCCTACACTAGTCATAGTGAATGGCGTATTTTGATATATCTGTTCCGCCCCGCTCTCTCTAAGCCGAAAATGGTCCGTTGACTGACTGCATCAAGTTGTTTTAAATGTGCAAATATCTTTTTACGTTTCACTGGATGGTTAAGTGACTTAACATTCCAGCTCACGAAATTGACTGAACAACCATCCAGCCCATTGGAAGTTTTTATAACTGTCATCTTAAAGGGACGTGTTTATATATATATATATATATATATATATATATATATATATATATATATATATATATATATATATATATATATGAAAAACATAAGAGCAATATGACAACAAGTGAAAATTAAAATGGACATATGACAGAATTGGTCTGGTAGAAAAGAAAAAACTATAAACCCCCCTCCTCCCCCCTCCCCCCTTATCACCTACAAGAACATGGTGAACATGATACCCTTCGAAAAATAATCCACACATTAAGTGTTTGTGTTGGGAGCTCTACAGAGCCAACAGCTCACGCTCCCGCCAAACCCACCATACTAAAGTAACTCAAATAGTGCATTATGATATATTGTAAAACCTGTGGAATAACATAGTAATAACAATAACAATAATAACGGAAAAGAAGTAAATAAAATTAAGCCTAATGGCACCGGCAAAGGCAATAATATTAGACACTTCTCTTAAAATGCAACGAAGCAACTCGAGCTCACAATTGAAAAAGAGCAATATTATATAATTATTAAAAGATATAGTAAAAAAATAAAATAAAAAATAATAATAATAACAGTAAATTAAATAATTAAAAAAGAGAAGGAAACCTTAACTATGCATTTATAATAGAATCAGTGATGTTATTATCATCAGCGAGACTATTAAGTAAATATTGTTGTGTCAGAATTATCCGTGGAAAGTCTCCTGCTCATGACTGAATAGTACCTTCTACATCCTCTAAGAGGAGCTAAAAACAGTGCAAACAAAAAAGGTCACTGCTCCACTGAAGCGTGATCAAGGCTGGTAAATGGTATAGACGGATAGAAGTTAAGTGTTTGCATGATTTTCAAGCCTCTGTGGGGATAGTGTTCATCTTGATGTACCTCAATGCTTCCTCTGCATCTGTAAATACCTTTTCTTTTCCGTCATGTGAAACACATAAACGGGCTTGGTATAGGATGCCAAACTGGACTAACGGTTATGCAGTAATTTCCGAACCTCCGTAAACGCGGCCCTGGCCATGGCAACACTCGCAGTATAATCCGGAAAGATGGCGACTGATTCTCCATTAAATCTCAGCGGAGCCCAAGTGCGCGCACGGCTCAACACCTCGACACAGTCTTGGTGATAGTGAAGTTTGGCCATGATGACACGCGGTTTCCCGTCCGATCTTCTTTGCACCTGAATCCTATGCGAGTAGTCCACAAGCACCAGTCTGGAATATTCTTAAAAAGAAGAAAATAACTGGCATGCTCAGCAAAATCAAAAGGCCTGGAAGACCACAGAAGACAACTAAAGTGGATAACCACTAAATCCTAAACATCTAGCCAAGTCAAGAACATTCTTGAGAAGGCAGGCATATCATTGTTAAAGTCTACAATTAAGAGACAGCTTTATGAAGTAATTACACATGCTTCACAACATTGTCAATGCTTGAAAACAGAAAGGTCAGATTTGATGGGGAGAGAACAATAAGGAAAGACAAGACCATCTCATGATCCGAAGTATACCACATCATCTGTAAAACATGTATGCTTCCAGTGGAACTGGGTCACTGGTGTTTATTCATAACAAATCTCCTGATAAAATGAGAATGATGAATTCTGAAGTGTATAAGGCTTTCTGCTCAGATATAGCCAAATGCTGTAAAAAAAAGATATGGTATCGCTTCATATTGCAGATGGATTATGACCCAAAACATATAGTAAAGGCTACCCAAGGCAAGAAAATGGGATATTTGCACTGGCCAGGTAAATCACCTGATCTCAATCCAATAGAGAATTCATTTCCACTTACTGAAGACATGACTGAAGGTAGAAACACCCAAAACAGCCCTAAAGGGAGGACAGTCAGCATTTGGTCATGTCTATGGGTTCCAGACTTCAGGCAGTCATTGACTGCGAATAATTTTTATCCAAGGAAAGGAAATCCTTATGTTTGTAATTATGTTTGATTACTCCATTATTTATGAACCGCCCCAAAGTTAGGGGGGTGTGCTTGAAAAAGGCTGTAATTCCTGAATAGTTAATGCCACACTTTTGTTAAACTCCTTAGTGTTTCATTTCAGATTCAATGTGGTGGTGTATAGAGGCCAAATGCCAATCTGCAGATGCAAAAAAACAAAAAAAAAAAGGTATGGTCCTGACTACAACACATGCATAGATTGCAGTAGAGAGCAGGGGACCCATTCTCATTTGGAGAAAGCAGGGAATGTTCTGCAGTCATACTTTGTGTTAGGAGCGGGCAGTTCAATATAACAGGAGATGTGTTTAAGTTAATATGCATTCCAGTTTGTTATTATAGGCTCAGGTAAACTGTAGGAAACTCCAGTCCTGAACTACTGAGCAATTGCAGTCATGAGTCCTCCGAGAACAGCTGTCACCATAAGTCGAAGCCAGTTCGGTCTTTCGTGGAAAAGTGGAACCGTGCCCAGTCACCACACACTTCCCAGACAGACCACACGGGACATCCATGCAACAAGCTCTCCACCCAGAAGCAGTTGGAGATGAGTCCAGGCTGAGTCAGACAGGTCCAAAGAGGGTCTGGAACACTGTCAGGTCAGGAGCGACATGTACAGTATAGCTCGATGGAGAAACAGGGAGAGTTTAAGAGAGAGAGGGGAAAAGAGAGAGAAGAGGAGAGAGCAGAAGAGAAAAAGAGATAACAGTTAAGTATGGTCACAGTCTCACAATGTATAAGGTGATATATTTAGTGCAGAATGCAAGCAGGGACTCCAGGTAACTATAACTAACTAACAGTACAACTAAAAGGAAGAGCCAGAAGGAAACACAGATACTGCATAAGGGCTTCCTGAGATGTAAAGTGACCCATCACTTCACCATCAACAAACCTGAGTGATCAGCGAGGGTGGGGAAGACAGCATCTAAATATACGAGTACACCATAATACTCTATGTCCCCTAGATCTGCTCCTTTACCTAAAGAAAATTTATTTAAAAATATGCTTGTCTGAATGAATAGTTTTTTAGCTGAGACTTAAACATTGAGACTGTGTCTGAGTCCCGAACATTAATTGGAAGGCTATCCCATAACTTTGGGGCTTTGTAAGAAAAAGCTCTGCCCCCTTAGTTTTCATAATATGTGGTAATGACACACTAAGACACAATAAAGAACCAACCAAGTTTAAAAGATGGTAAAAAAGTCAAAACCTCTTGGAGTGAAGAAAAATACAACATAGAAAAACTTTAGAGCATACTTCATGTGCTTTAGAGCATACTTCATGTCCTTTGCTTCTTACCCTGCTGGACCCATTGCTCTAGAATAAGATAAATTTGGACTCTCCAACACGTCAACATGACCTTTTTCCAATGTTCTAAAGAAAAATCTTTATTGTCCATAGAAAACATATTAAGCATTTCACCAAGGATCTTTGATCATGGTCATACTTGGTCATACTGTCGGGGTTTCCCAACCACATTTCTTCTGTGAAAAAATATAGTAGTGGGCCATCAACTTCTGTGAAGTTGATGCCCCACTACTATATTTCCAGATTTTAATAATGCGTTTGACAGTCAGACAAGGTCCAGTAATGTCAGTGTTTGCCTAAGTGTGTGTGCGTAAAGCATATTTTATTTTGTGTTTGTATGCGTGTGTATACAGCACGTGTGTACTGTTTATTATAGCACACATGTGTACAGCATATGTAAAGCTATATATATGTATTGGCGGATTTATTTAGACTTTTTTTTTAAGATAAAGCACAGCTTATTTTGTTTTATTTTTTACTTTATATTTTGTATTAATTATTTTTAAGTATTTATTTTTTTGGGCTGTGGAACGAATAATTACAGTTTCCATTATATGGGAAAATTCTATTTGGTTTAAGAGTGTTTTGATATACGAGCCTGCTTCTGGAATGAATTATGTTCGTTCCAAGGTTCCTAATCTAAGTTTCCACAGTAATTATCCAGTTAAGGACTCTTATTTGCAATTATTTTTTGGCCGGGCAGTGTGTAGGTGAAAGACCCAAGACCTGGGTTGTACATTTCCTGAGTTGTGTTGTGTAATATTCAGTTTTTGAATATTTGTTTGTCATCACAGGATAAAGAGATGCTGGAGACAGAGATGAAGTGTTTTGAGGATCTCAAGTTCCAGCAGATAGAGAAAGAGAGTAGTCAGGCTGAAGAGAAAGAGATAGATATCCAGCAATTTCACAAAGAGATTGCTAAATACCAGCACAGCGTAGTAACACGAAAGGTGTGTATTTGTGTGTGAGAAATAAAGTGAGTATTTGTTATTCATTTTTTGTATTAATTGTTTTTTTGTAATTAATATGGTTTTTGTCCATCAGAAAAATACATTTCATTTGCAGGAAACCAAAAACATTGTCACAGTGTACTGGTGTAAAAGACGTAAGGCTTAATCATATATTTATATACATACACATCATGTACTTATTAAAGGAAAAGCTCCTGACCTTGAAGAAACAATCTACTCAGATTATTCAGCAGATACAGCAGGAGAGGAAGAGCTTCCTAAAAGAAAAGTGCAACCTGCATCTAATGTTACAAAGGGTAAGTGAGTGGTTTTGTATTTATGTGGAGTATTTATAGTACATATTTATGTAGTATATCCTGTATTAGGATTTAGTATAACAAATTTTAATAACTTTATTCTTCAGGAGCAAGGAAATCTTTCCACTCTAGAGAGGAAGTATACTGAGGCGACAGGTGGCCAGACCTTCCCCCTGAACCCTGTGTCTATGAAAGCGGTTGGAATATTCACCCTACTTAAAAATTTAACACACACACACACACACACACACACACACACACACACACACACACACACACACACACACACACACACATACAGTCAGGTTTGATGGATGCAGACTATGTTTATGTGCACCTTACGCTTTCAATAGTCAAAAACAATGATAATTACCCAGATTATAAGATTAACAATTAACTAAGTGATCCTTGGGCTATTTATATGACTCCCCCAAACAAGCTGCTGGTGATGCTCATCATATCAGTCATCATATCAGTCAGAATAGATGATATTTTATGGATGATGATGAATCATGTTCCAAAAGCTAACCAAAGACGTTTCTTTTAGGCAAATAAGAGGAGTGGATTGCAATGGCCAAATCGTTAACTAGACTCAAAACCAGTTAAGAATGCATTTTATGCATTTCACCTTATATTACAACATATTTTAATTGAATGTGTCTTTGTTTTTTCCTGAGAAATTTGTTTATGGAAGTCAATGATGACCACTAGACTGAAAAAAATTCTTAAGTTTTACCTATCTATTAATTAATTAATTACTTTATAAATTTTTCTAAACATCTGGGCATGATTGGAATGTATGAAGATGCACTGTCCTTATAATTTTATGAGGGTGCATGACCTGCAGTACTTGCTGTTTTTATATAATCTTCTTATTAACCAGTAGAGCACTGGAATTGGAACATACTCTCCCCTTATTGTACCCTGGATGCCTTTGTGGAGCCGCTTAAAGCCACCTTCCACTATCCACATACAGCAGGGGGGGACCTCTCCACTACAGCAGATCTGGCAGGTTACTTGCTCAGTGGCTGAGTATACTGTAGGCTTTTGCATTCAAGCAGCCAAGTCGGCCTGTACCACCTCAGACCTCATAGCAGCTTACATGCAGGGGCAATTGGAAAAGCTAAAAGACAAGCTAGCTGTCATAAACAAGTGGAGACGGACCAGAAGACTAGCAGTTAGCCCTGTAGCGTAGATGGTAAACCCAAACGCGGAAGTAAAGCGAACAGGCAGGATAACCAAGCTGTTATTTTTAGAACTCTCCCAAAGCAAGAGCAAGAGTCTACACAAATAAACTTGTGTTTTAATAACACACACTCAATCGAAAGTGATAGGTGAAGTGGTGAAGGGTTTTAGCTGAGAAGTATGGAATACTGGGTGGATCCGGAGCGCCGCAGGCATCTGGAGCCGGTAGGTGACGGAGTTGATTTGGAGGGTGATGCGGTATGGACCGATGAACCGAGGTGATAATTTCCTGGATTCTGTCTGCAGATGTAGATTTTTTGTAGACAGCCATACTTTGTCACCTACGTGGTACAATCGCCCCGGTGGGTGTCGACGGCGGTGCTGAGTGATGTAGTTGGAATGGATGGCAAGGTTTGCTTGTTCCATAGCCGTCAACACCAACGGACCAACTGTTGGGCCGACGGTACTTCAACCTCCGGTTCTTGGTGGTCGAACATCGGAGGCTGGAAACCGTAGCATGCCTCAAATGGGGTTAGGCAGGTCAAGTCAAGTCAATTTTATTTATATAGCGCTTTTAACAATTGACATTGTCGCATTGTGTAAAGCAGCTTTACACAATAAAAAGAAGTAAGTCTGTATGCAATGTGTATGAATCAAAATGATAAGATTGTCCCTGATAAGCAAGCCGAGGGCAACGGTGGCAAGGAAAAACTCCCTGGGATGGTAATAGGAAGAAACCTTGAGAGGAACTAGATTCAACAGGGAACCCATCCTCATCTGGGTGATAACGGATAGCAGAGATTGATCAACTTAATAATGTGTACTGGAAGTTCAGTGTAACAGGAGATGTGTTAAAATTAAAAGGAGTCCAGTTTGTTCCTGGAGGCTCAGGTAGACTGTAGGAGATTCCAGTCCTGAGCTATCGAACAACTGAAGTCGCAGGTCCCCAGAGCATCAATCGATGATAGGACAGTCTTAATGGAAACCATCCCCAGCCACCATACAAATCCAGGCAGACCACACGGGGCATCCATGCGACGAGATCTCCAACCAGAAGCAGGACTCCAGGACCAGTCAGACGGGTCCAGAGGGAAGAGGGGTCTGGATCACTGGTAACTCAGGAGCGAACATGTATAGCTCGACAGAGAGAGGGAAAGGAGAGAGGGAGAGAGAGAGAGAGAGAGGAGAGAGCAGAAAAGGAGAGAACAGAAAATAAGGAGAGATGGCAGTTAGGTATGGTCACAGTCAACATGTATAAGGTGAATGTATATTAGTGCAAAGTGCAAGCAGGGACTCCGGCAGGACTAACTATAATAGCATAACTAAAAGGGAGAGCCAGAAGGAAACACAAACATGAGGGCTCCCTGAGATGTAAAGCAACCAATCACCTCACCGTCAACAAACCTGAGTGAACAATGAGAGTGGGGAGGACAGCATCTAAACATACCAGTTCACCAGAATACTCTACGTCCATGAGTCCCCCAGATCTGCTCCTTTACCTAAGGCTA
>JAAGKR010003692.1:0-71029 GCA_011419295.1 Clarias macrocephalus
TGAGATGCACACACACATATGAGATGCACACACACACACATATGAGACGTACGCACACACACATATGAGATGCACGCACACACACATATGAGATGCACACACACATATGAGATGCACGCACACACACATATGAGATGCACACACACATATGAGATGCACGCACACACATATGAGACGTACGCACACACACATATGAGATGCACACACATATGAGATGCACACACACACACATATGAGATGCACGCACACACACATATGAGATGCACACACACATATGAGATGCACGCACACACACATATGAGATGCACGCACACACACATATGAGATGCACACACATATGAGATGCACGCACACACACATATGAGATGCACACACACACATATGAGATGCACGCACACACACATATGAGATGCACGCACATACACCTATGAAATTCTCAGTGTAACCGGAAGACATTTCAGTGTAAAAGGAAGTCATTTCATCGTAGACGGACTTGTCGCTTCATACTCCATGTTGGTAGTAGCGGTTTGTAAACAGCCTGCTGTTGGACAGTTTAGAAGACGGAGTAGGACAGTATAATGATCGTCACTGCTTAATCACAAGGCGTATTCAGAACTGTCCACATAATGTCTGAATATTACATATTAATTAATTAATTAATTACTTAATTACTTAATATCACAAAACACAGGTGATGTTTAGCAAAAAGAAAACGGAATCTGTGGTTAATATGTCGGATCCTACAACCGAAGCAGTTACTGTTTTTTTTTTTTGTTGTTTTTTTTTGTGAAATGTGCTTTCCTCGTCTTTCCTGCTATTAAAAACAATAACTAACTCATCGGAATCCCACATGACTCCACTTGATCAATTCCAAATACAGAATCGGAAATTCACACATTGTACCGACCCTCCATACCACACACTTTTGTGGTGATAATAAATAAACCACTCGCTGTCTAAACTGTCCAGTAACGGTCTGTTTAAAAACGCTACTACTAATCAGAGAGGATGAATCGGCAAGTCCATATACATTAAAATTACTACACCTTACTCCTTACACCCTACACCCTACTCCATGTGGGGGAAAGTCTGTTAAGCGAACTTCACTCTACAAAATTCCACCATTCGGACCCTGCAACGTCACTTCCTACTTGCGTTACCATAGTAACATAAGCTTGGATTCCTGTCCCTGCTGCTGTGGAAATTTCACGCTACGGACATTAAATATAGAATATTTATTGTAAAAAAAAACTGACACTGTTATAAAATATATAACGTTTTGAAACGTTTATAACTTATGAATAAATTATTCGATTAATTTACTAGATGTACGAAAATTAATTAATTAATTAATTAATTAATTAATTAATTAATACAGATTACTAGTCCATGTAATACTAAATATTTCTTAATTACATTAAAATTTAATTATTGTGTCCTGTTTATATGGTGTTGTCCTCGAAAATAATTATAATAAATATTGTAATGACTGATAGGAATTCCCTTGTTTGTGTGCGTGCATCTCATATGTGTGTGCGCGTGCATCTCATAGGCGTGTGTGCGCGGAGAATTTGCATATATGTGCGCGCGTCTCATAGGTGTGTGTGCGCGCATTTCATATGTATTTGTGTGAGCAGTTAGTAGTATATATAGATGTGTGCCTGTATGCAAGTATTTCATATGTGTGTGCATGAGTGAAGTTTGATTTAAGCCCTATACGGCGCCTCATATCAAGGTGCTACTCCTGCACCCTGCATCCTGACGGGAAACATCGCAATCTGGTTTGGGAACAGCACAATGCAGGACAGACGAGCTCTACAGAGGGTGGCACGATCAGCTGAGCGCATCATCCGTACCGAGCTCCCTGACCTGCTCTCAATCTACAACAAGTGGTGCTGGACCAAGGCCAGGAAGATCGTGAAGGACCTCAGCCACTCCAACAATGGACTGCTTAGGAAAGCACTTCCGCTCCCTAAAGGCCAATACAGAGAGACTGAGCAGAAGCTTCTTCCTGCAGGCAATACGGGCTCTCAATTACAACACCACACAGCACGAAACACTCTGATCTACTCCCACTCATATACCACTCAGCACAATGCACATTAATGCATATTTGCACGTTTAACTCTCATTTGACCATTTTTTCTACAGTTACTTTGCACACTGTTCTGCTCATGATTGGACATTGTGTTTACATTTCAATTCCATTTCAATTCTATTTAATTACTTGCACATAGCGTAAATTTTACAGCTAAATTTTTCTATATTTAATTTTTTTTATTATTATATTTTTATTTCATATTTTATATTATTTATTTGATTATTTTCTTTTTCATACTCTATTTTTCTTTCTTACTATAATATTCCTATTTCATATTCTTTATTTAAATATATATATATTTTTTATGTCATGGGCAGTTATAAAAGCATTTCACTGCATATCATACTGTGTACGACTGTATATGTGACAAATAAAATTTAGACATTTAATTTGAATTTAACCAACAGTTGGGAACAAGATTTGAATTTTGACTGAATACCTGCAAAGGTAGACTGGCTGTGTTCAAGGAAACTTACCCAGCTTTCACTTGCATTTAAACCCTCCCTCCCCTTTATTTGGCTGTCAAAGTATTTATAACAAGAAAACAGTCAAGAAAAACACAATTATGGAAAATGTAATTCCACGTAATTTATTGTTCATGCAATACTCGGTTAAAAGCAGTCTCAAAATGCATAACTGAAAGGGAAGTGGCCACCAGTATAAGGCATCAGGACACAATGGACACTTTCTCCAGTCTGGTCGGCCCTTGTCTCAGCTGTTTGCGGTTTTTCCATAGCTGCTCCCACTTTGCCTCTATGTGCAATGTCTCTCTAGCTCTAATTTAGGGATGGTGTCCAGCCTGGATTAGTCATATGCAGTTTGGCCTGCAGTAATGTAATTTTTTTTGTAGCTGGCTACATAACAGGAAGATAGCATGATAGTATCTAATTTTAATAAGATCAGAATAATCCATTTCTACTGCCATGCCTGGGTATCTCATGTACTAGAGTGGCAAATCCAACACCATGCATAGAATGAATATTAACATTACTGCTTTATAAGACAGCAAACAAGCACATTTAGTAACTTTACTTAGACAACAAAAACTTTTACTTACCTTCATGGAAATGTGGAAAGCAAGCACACATAAATGGTGATATCTTGGAAAAAAAGTGGTGTTTTTGCATTTTACTGTTGCAACCCAAACCATGAAAAAGCTCTCCGTTATCTCCCCTACGTGTCCTTTTTTTCAGGTTAGAAAACTAAAAATTGAGGTCAGAATTTGTTGTGGTCAACATCTGTTTTTCACCCGAGATTACACATTCGTAAAAAAAATTAAGGAAGCGAACAAAAAGAAAATCCCCTGCGCTAACTACAGAATGGCTTAAACCACAGGATAAAAATACATCCAGCTGGTTAAACCAAAAATGCACTTCAGTTATTGTGGGTTTTATGTCATCTGTCAAAGCCCACATGCAATATTAAGGTAAAACAATGTTGAAGTAATGCAAAGTATTTTAAATAGCTTATTTACTCTGAATAGTCCATTGCAATATGCTACAAATTAAGTTTGAGGGCATGTATTCTGTAATCTGTTATGAAATCCATTTTAAAAGTGACTTTTCCCACGTCCCAACATTGGTGACTTTTCTGTGGGTGGAAATGGAGTGTTGATAAGAGGAACCAGCCAGATTGTTTTAAGCTGCATGGAAGGATATTATCATGTATGTAAGCACTCTTTATGAATGTAGTGCATGAAGTTGGCATGTTCTCCCCGTGTTTCCGTGCTTCCAGGTTCCTTTGGGTACTCCGGTTTTCCTCCACAGTTCAAAGACATGCAGATTAGGCCAATTTGCCTTCTCAAATTATTCTGTAGTGTGCAAATAAGTATGTGAGTGTATGCATGTGTGTACTGTATACCCTGCGATGGATTGGCACTCCATCCATGCTGTACCCCACCTCGTGCCCTAAATCTCCTGGGAAAGGCTCCAGGCCCCTGGATAAAACGGTATAGATGATGAGTGAGTGAGTGAGGGTTTTTTTCAGTTTTCAAATGGAACATGTTTTGGTGAGCTGTGGCCACAATAGCCTAAGATTCTTGTTTATGGCTGACACAGGAGTGGAACACAATGTGGTCTTCTGCTGTTGTAACCCAACCACCTCAAAGTTTGATGAGCTGCATGTTCTGGGATGCTTTCCTGCTCACTACGGTTGTAAAAGAGTGCTTATTTAAGATACTATAGACTTCCTGTCAGCTCAGAATAGTCTGAACAGTTTCCTCTGATCTATCTCAAAAGGTGTTTCAGACTGCAGGCCCTCTGTACACAAATAAGTTTTTCCCACACCATTCTATACAAATATTAGCGATATGTGATAAATCCTCCCGCCCCCTGAAGGTATCGACTTGTATCTGAATGATTGCATGCACTGTGCTGCTGCCACATGAATAGCTAGTTAGAGTTTCTAATAAAGTGGACAGTATGTATATTGAAGAACACAATGCAGAGTCAGCTATTTCCGAAATTGCTTTCGAAAATAGCTCACTCTTCTTCCACATCTGACCAAAGTAGGCTACAAGCTGTATGTGACCTTTTCTAAAAATGTGGTCAGCAGAATGATACAGGTTTGTTAAAGGAGCCATGCTTTTAACAGATATGACAGTAGGCCTAGAATATTATATTTCAGAGTGATATATTTTAGACATTTGAGTTATTCATTCCATTATAGTTTGGGTATACATAGTTTAGAAAATGATTGTATAAAAAGCCGGTCTTAGTTTGTTAATGCTACGCAGAGCGTAAAATAATACACCTAAAAAAATATTAAGAGTTTTTGGCCTAATTCTTGACAACACTCCCCATTCACATTTAAAACAAATATATACACTAAATATACGCTATATAGATATATATGGCAACCGCATATGATTAATACAAGTCAAAACATTTTTCTTTTGTTCCTCAGCTCTTAGTTGTTTGAAGAGGACATTCCTGTAACTGCACTTCATCTACAGACCCACTTGGACGATGTACAGTCATGGTGCAAGCACGTATACCTCCTAAAGGCTCGAGCACATTAAAGACCCTCTCCCACCCATCCTTTTCAGGGTCATAACACTGCACAATGTCGACCATACAACGGCTGTTCCAAGAGTATCCTCCCACCACATAAATCCTGCCTTTAAACACGGCCACGCCAACATCGCTCTGACCTCGGGGCATCGGGGCCACCACTGTCCATTGGTCAGTTGCAGGGGTGTAGTATTCACAACTGAGGACATCATCATAGTCATTTGTTCCGCGGAAGTGGTTTCCACCCATTACATAGAGTCGGCCTTCGACAGTGCACATGCAGTGGAGTCCACGCAGCTCCATCATGTCTGCCCGACGACTCCACGAATCAGTGGCTGGGTCATAACAGGACAACTCTTTCTGGAAAGCATCTCTTGTTATGCCCCCTAATGAAAGAAGACAAATATTGAGATATGTCATTTCTTTATCTAGATGTTGCACTGGTGTATTGACTCTGCTTTTAGTTTCTCATTGCAGTCTCCAGGAAGGATGTGGTTAACAGTGCTAACTAAACTAAATGACCTCACAAATTTACCAAAACCTCCACCCACTCAGACTTTCAGGCTAGTCAAAACTCTCATGATTCTGAATAAAGGTCAGTATTTATGAAAAGAAAATAATCATCAAATCTATTCATGTAAATTAAATACATTAAATATTCTAGAACTCTTATTTTAGAGGAAAGGGTAATAATGTATAGAGCTGCTAGGGGCTGTTACTGCGGCCTGGAGGTTGTGTATGACATCCTCTGTTAAACATTTTATTAAAGAGCTAGTTCAGACTGAAATCAGTCAAGAAAATACACTTCATCTCACTACTACTGTATTTTTTTCTCTAGACTAAGTATTAACTTGACTTTTAGCTTTTAACCGGACAATGTTGCATAATTAGTTTTGTACTTTGGTACTTACCTGACACATACATCAGTCCTCCATGTACTGTACCAGCATGGCCATAATGGGGCTCACTCATGGGTGCAACAAAGGTCCACTCATTCTTGCTCAGGTTATAACACTCCACTGTGTCTGTGGGAAAGATTTTAGTAGAAATGTAAAGGTATATGTAGCATTTCCAAAACATTTGAAAAATATGAACCTATCTTTCATTTACTCATTATTAAAATACTGAATATGGGCAGTACTGTATGTAGACACTTGACCACCACACATCATATCATATCATATCATATCATATCATATCATATCATATCATATCATATAAAAGGCATCCTGACCAATCACAGAAAAGCCAAGGCTGCTGACCCCAGATCCTAATGCAACGGAGCAACCTTAGGATGTGCCAAACAATTCTAAAAAAAAAGTCTAATCCATGGAGGCCCTACCGTGCACCCCGCAGCACTGCTGCCAAAGTCCTGGTGCCAGGCTCCACAACAAGACTCCCAGAGGTCTTGTGGAGTCATGCCCTGAGGGGCAAGAGATGCCTAGGTGGCACAAGGGGAACCTACACAATATTGGGCATAATTTTTTTATGTAATATTATGGCTGACTGCTGTATGTGCCCATTCCAAAACCATGGGCATTAATATGGAGCTGATCATATATGACCAATGGGCGTTAATATTGAGCTGATCATATATGACCAATGAGCATTAATATAGAGCTGATCGTATATGACCAATGGGCATTAATATAGAGCTGATTATATATGACCAATTGGCATTAATATAGAGCTGATCGTATATGACCAATGGGCATTAATATAGAGCTGATCATATATGACCAATTGGCATTAATATAGAGCTGATCGTATATAACCAATGGGCATTAATATAGAGCTGATTATATATGACCAATTGGCATTAATATAGAGCTGATCATATATGACCAATGGGCATTAATATGGAGCTGATCATATGTGACCAATGGGCATTAATATGGAGCTGATCATATGTGACCAATGGGCATTAATATGGAGCTGATCTCCCTCTGCTGCTATAATAGCCTCTTCTGGGAGGGCTTTCTACTAGATCTTTGAACATAGTTTCCTATGAGTGTTAGTTCTAGAGATCAATTTGACCAAAATCCCATAAACTTACCAATCTCGCCAGTGGCGTTTCTACCTCCAGCAGCATAGAGCTTCCCTTTGAGAGCGCTGAGATGGAAGAACGTCCGCTTCTCATTCAAGGAGGCCACCTGCAGCCAACGGTCAAAACGAGGGTCGTACCTGTACGCGCTGTCCACTGCTGTCTTACCCTTTGTGTCATAAGTGCTCTGCCCGCCAACAATGTAAAGAAAGCCACCTAAAAGAGCCACTCCATGCTGGTAGCGAGGCACTTCCATTGGTTGGAGGGCTCTCCAGGTGCCTTCTCCTTCCTCATCATACAGTCTAAGCTCCCTGCTCACCACCAGCTGCTGCCTCATCACCCCCCCGAGTGCCAGAAGGTGTGTTGTGTCTGATCGAATGCGAGTCCTTTCAGTTTGGAGTGATGGCTGAAGGAATGGCATCATCTGGTAGTTGCTGGCCTCCAAGAGTAGGTTCACGCAGGCTGTGTCAGAACGCATGAATGGCTCCTTGCCTTCCTTTTCCTCATCACTTGAATCATCAATCTGGTCCTCCTGAGATATCTGTAAGAGTTCAGCAGGGCTCATTAGGGGGAAGCGAATGTGACGCATCAAGGAGTAGGCTGCAGGCCGGCGTTCACTGGGTTTATGTGCCAGCCAAGCACGGGCTGTACGATAGAGCTCCATTTCCGAGAATCCTTTTAGTGAATCACTCGAGAGGGCATGTGACATGCTGGCCTCAGAAAGCTGCAGAAATCGGCCGCTCTGCACTAGAGATGAGAAGTTCTGACAGACAAAGTTGTATATGTGGGTCTGAACATCCTCTAGGAGAAGATCGTTAGCAATGCGCTCAACTTCTGTGCAGTTTTCTATGGTGACCTGCCATGTGAAAGAAAGAAAGAAAGAAAGAAAGAAAAAAAAAACTAAAACGGTTCTTTCAAAACAAAAAAACAAATCACTGTATGAATGATCCAGCAATTTCAGAATCACAAAAAGTTCTATGTAAGCGCCACAGTACCTCACTGCTAAGTAGCTGATTGCAGAAATTGAGAACTGGAAGCACCTGGAGGAAGCTGGCAGCCTCTAGAGTATCCTGGAGGGTGCTTAAGTTTAGACTTAGCTGAGAGGTATAAATGAACTGAATTATGTTCTTCAGGCCTGAGCTGCTCACTCCATGTAGTTTAATTTCTGCCAGGTCCCGTTCTTTCATTCCACCTGCCAGATAGAGGACCATTAGTGAAATAGATAGTTTGTGTTGGAATAGTAAAAATCTGAGCCATTTACATAAACACTGAGAAAACATCCCAACGTCATTTAGATCTTTACATGTTCAGGAATTACCTGTGAACATAGCTTTAAAGTAGTCACTGGCTGAAGCCATGATCACTCTGTGGACTGGAAAGGTTTCAGTGCTATCGCCAGGCACCAGAGTGACATCACACAAGGTTTCATCGGAGCGAAAGTTATCCAGACCCTGGCAAAGCATTAAACTTGTTGTTAGAAAGAACACATGAGCATAATGTTTTATTGAATAAAAATTCTAATGAAATTGGCCTAATGAAAATATGGCAACAACAGTTTAATCCTTCTTTGTTTCATGCTTTTATTAGTAAAAAAAAAAAACACTATTCTTTACCCTGAGTATGGCATTTCCATGATCTGTGCTGTTGAACACCTGTATGTGAGGTTTGGGAGGAAGACTAGGCTTTGCGGGAATGTCAGCGGGCTTTGGTGAGACCACTTGCTGTTTGGGAGCAGGCTCTAAAGGTTTTGCAGATGCATCTGGAGGTTTTGGAGCAGGTTCAGGTTGTCTGGGTGGTGCGGCGGCTGGAGGCCTCTCCGCTTGAGGGGGAGGTCTTGCTTCTCTTTGACTCCTGCTCCCTATGCGAGACAGTTTTCGGTGCAGTTTTCCTTCCTCTCCACTATTTCTGAAAGAAAGAAGATGGTAGCACAATCATTTCCTACTTTTCGTTTACATAACTCCTCATGAACTCATGAGGTCAGGGTCTCATGAGCTGAGTAAGTGCCTATGTGTGTTATTAAGAGCACATAAACTCAGTTATGTTCACTTGACACCTTGGACTGTGATTGAGAACCTTTCTCAAACCTATAATAAAATGGTTGCATGCATCGAATCACCACCAGGAGTTAAAAGTTATAATTCAAATACTCTATAAAATTCTTTTATAATATATTACTATACAGAAAAGATATATTATATGTTCACAGTTTTATCCTTCCCGAGTCTAGGAACAATTTGGTCTATGTTCATTTTGACCTCACATGATATTCATTGTTCAACTACATTTGCTCCAAGGATCACAAAAAGCAGATGTTGTTTTGGAAACCATGGTGCAACAATGACCAAACCTAAACTCTATGGGAAAAAAATTACAATCTATAAATGTAAGCATCTGGAGATATTGGAAGAGATCTAGGAGAGGGTTCCATTGCCAGATAAGATCAGAATAAAGTCTTCTGATAATCCATCAAAGATGAAGGTGAATAGGAGATGCGCAGAAGCCCACCATGTGGTATGGGTTTGGATACGAGATGGCATCAGAGGGCTTAGTGTTTTTCAAGACATTATAAAGAAATTCTAGTTCCGTAGAAATTCTAGTTAAGCGTAAGGAGGTGGTTACAAGAGGAACTAAAAGATAGGAGGCACTGATGGCCCAGCAGTTAACTGAACTATTGATTGAACGGAAGGGTTCCTTTAAACATCTGTCCAACTCAACTGTCCACTGCATGTGTTAAAACTGTCTGCAAAATAAGTAAATGAAATATAGCAGTGATTTACAACATTTTACATGTCCCAATATTCAAACTGTCTCATTAACCACAAAATCAAATAAACGTATAGACACTCGGCACCTGAGTGGTGATCAATAGAAGTTCTGTAAGTCCACAAACAAGGATCAATTAGACAGTGGCATCTGGAGAAATTCAGCACGGTATTAAAATGTGCATACGCAACATTGTTATGTTAGTATGTACATAAAAAACTACATTCCCATTAATTTAATCAATCTATATAATCTGTACAACAGCAGCTGCTTTGAGCAGTTGCCAATCATATATGGACGCTAATTTATAAGGTTTTGGATATGCAAGTGTGAAGCTTAAGTAACACTCTATGAATTAAGGATTCTTTTGAATTCTTTGATTCTTACAAATCTTTGCTGTCAAAATATCATGTGATCTTTCATGATTACTTAAACAAAATCAACAGAAAAAAAAATCTTACCCCATATTTGTTCTGTTGCTCCTCACAGTACTCGTGACAAGCCAAAGAACGTTTAAATGTTGTACTGGGATCACGCTGAAAACACTTTTACAGAGCTGGGTGTCATAAAGGAAGTGAAAGGAGGTTACAAGACCTTGTATGCACCCTGCTTATAGAAACCACCAGAACAGGTGTAACGTGGCAAGACAAAAAGTATATGTCCCAAACTTTTACACTGTCATTTACATGACTACTGTGCATACTGTAAACACATCATTTGCATTTAAATGTGCCATGTCCTTTTGCACAGCTCATGAGCAATTGCTTCCCAAATGCCTACTTTAGGAATAGGAAAAAGACTTTAAAATATTCATAATATAATAGCATATCATGAGAATGCAAGAAAAGGGTTGCCTATACAGAAACCTACCGAATACTCATATGGTCCGTGAAGGTCGATGGTCTTCTGCGTACCACAGCACTAAGCATCTCACTGCTACTGCTATGAGCTGTTTACCACAAGCCACCCAGCTTCCTGTGTCACTTCTCTTTTCTTAGTTTTTGTCTGTCTGTTTCTCTCACACTAACACAGACATTTTTTTTTTGGTTCCTCTTTTTAATGTTTCTCAACCAAGAGGCGATTGTTGTCAGTTCTCTAAACTGACATTAAGGGGTAAATCCATACACAGTGATGATGCAGGAACAGTGATACTGTAGAAAACAAGGGGTTTGGGTGTATGGATCCATGTTTGTACCTTCAGTCTTATCATCTAATCTGTATGTCTCTTACCTTACAGTGGTGTTTCCCTATTCTTTGATCTCTTGCCTTTAGTACTGAAGTAAATCTTTTTTAAGACCACACCAAAGTTTACTTTAAATAGCCGTGTAAGAGAAATGGTGTCAAGCATTCCATTTATTTCAGCTACACATATACTCATAACGCCATCATGGATTTGACATGATAGATGTGAACATAGTGTTTGCACTGTTTTTGCAGAATTCTGTTAAATAAAATGCATAAACTTTTATTTTATAGGTATAAGCAAAAGATAGGAAAATATAATAAAAAAACTGAAAGATGTTGATGCTTTTTTTTGTTATTTCTGCAATAAATAAATAAATAAATAAATAAGCATTCTATGGCAGAGCAAAGGATCTGTGACCTGAGCAACATCATGTGTCAATAGACTTTAATGAGTCAGTTTTGTCATGACTAAAATTGCTGTAAAGCTGTTATTTTTACATATATTGTCACAATTGGTGTCATTTTAAAGATATTCACAGGCTCTGTATTATTTTTAATCCTTAACACGTATTTTCTAAAAAAAAGACATTAAATCATCAACCAGAAGCTGCTCTACAATAACGTTTATTATTCAATCTTATGAATATTGTGCTTCCGGTGTTTAATTAAAGCAAATAATGGCAGGTATTGAATAACCCTTTATCACAAGACATTACTTTTATCCTTCTTTTCAATTACTTTCCAAACCCCTTTTTCTCACAATTCACTGCACAACCAGATATAAACAGTTTATTATCAGTTTGCACCACAAACAATCCGGAATACCCACCTTCACTTATCAAACTTTTTAAACTCCTGCTACCAAACCAAACAAGCAACCTGGCTCTCAGTTGTCATATAGTGTCATGTCTCATCGATAAAGAACTAATATTATATCTGTCATATCTGCAGTTTGCGTTAACTTACAAGCACGGAAATTTCTCTTCACTCTTATTATATTCATTTTAGTGTTAAAATGATTTGCCACACGTGTACATAGTTCGTTTGAATTAATAAAACAATATGAACCATTATATTACATCCATTTTGTGCTTATTACATAGCCATTAGGTCCTATAGAAAACATGGTGGATTAAAGCTTATCATGCATGATCTTGTTCTTATTTCACAGGATTTAATCAGAGTTTAGAAATATGAATGAGGTTCCTGTTGATCTCAGCCACATTCCTGCAACCTGAGAAGACAAGACACACCTTAATGAAGAAAATGATATAAGGATGTATGGATAATTATTAATCTTTTTACTAAGAATGCACTGAGCTACAGTGAACATGATAAGTCTTAGAAGTACCGGATAAGGCCATGGATAGACGGAACTCTTCATTCAGAATTTGCAGAACTTCCTTCACACCTTCTTCACCCTGTCCAAAGCAAACAGGAGCATCACTGCTTATAAACTGGGTCAAAATTCTAAATTAAATGCCATGAATATGAATATCCATATCTACATGGCTTGTGTTTAGTGCACCAATTCCATATATTCACACACACGCGCGCACACACACACACACACACACACACACACACACACACACACACACACACACACACACACATACACAGTTACCTTGCAAGCAAGGCCCCAGATAGCTGGTCTTCCAATAAACACACACTTGGCCCCCAAAGCCAAGGCCTTCAGCACGTCACTGCCTGTACGTATCCCTCCATCCATGTACACCTCGATCCGGCCTTGCACGGTATCTACTATCTCAGACAAACAGTCAATCTGTTTGCAGGAGCAAAGGACAAGGACAAAGGGATGACAGGAGTGAAAGCGGGAGTCAAAAAAAGAGAACTTCTTAGAATTGCATACAAAGAAGCTGTTAAAACAAATACATTGTCAAGTAGATGTTATTTAAGGTGTGAAATCTAAAACCAATGCCGTTTCTCACAGTGGCTGGTCCCCCATCCAGCTGTCGGCCTCCGTGGTTGGATACAATGATCCCTTGGACACCATGCTCCACAGCCAACTCTGCATCCTCTTTAGTCAGGATGCCTTTAATAATAATGGGCAGGCGGGTGAGAGACTGCAGCCAGTGTATGTCTTTCCAGCTTATGGATGGGTCCAACGTATTAGATGGAACACCATACTCATCAGGCTCTGCAGTGTCCTGTTTGAGGAAGCATTTAGGCTTTACAATAAACATGACACACACCAATAAAAGAATGTCAAACAATAGCAACATTAAAACGAATGGGTAAACAAAATGCAATCATATAAAAAAATATTATATATTATATATTACTGTATGTGTGTGAGAGAAAAGAATTTCTAGTGAATGCACTGTACAGGATATCATTACCTGAAACATGCCTTCAAAGTTCTTGACTTTCAGGTGAGGGGGGAGCTTAAACTGGTTCCGGATATCATCGCGACGTTTTCCAGTGTACGGCACGTCGACTGTGAGCACCAAGGCCTTGTAGCCGAGTGCCTCCACCCTATGCACGAGCTGCTCCGATAGTTTGCGGTCGCGGTACACATAGAGCTGGAACCAGCGGTAGCCATTTGGAGCTGCTGCACAGATCTCCTCCACCGAGCATGTGGAATACGTGCTGGAAATGTAACAGGTGTTCACAGCTTCTGTGGCTGAAGGAGCAGATTAAAACCAGAATGGAGATTATGGGAAATACTCATCAACTAGAAAATAGTATCACCGCCCAAATACAGTGTTCTACTCTTAAATCATAGTAAGAAGTTCTTAACATCACAGTGTCACTGCCTTGATCAAGAATAACACGACAGAAATTTCTCACAGAGAAATCTAGTCTGAGTTGAATGGACTATGTTATGTTTTATGCTTTCATAAGCACATTTATTGCATTACTTCTCTCAGGCCTGCATTCTCCATAAATGTAAAAAGGAGTCGTAGATTTTGTCAAAAAGTTACTGTTTATCTTTAAAATGTAAGTTATCTTCTAGCAGTATAAGTTGTAGATTCATTAATTCAATTCAAATTTATTTGTATAGCGCTTATAAAAATTTTCATTGTCGCATAGCAGCTTTACACAATCAATTAACTGTATAAATTATGAACGTGTATGAATTAAAATGATTAGATAGGCCCTGGTGAGCAAGCCGAGGGCAACGATGGCAAGGGAAACACTCCGAGATGGCAAGAGGAAGAAACCTTGAGAGGAACCGGACTCAACAGGGAACCATCCTCATTTGGATGAAATAGATAGCAGGGATTTATCTGCAGTCATACTGTGATGAGTCCAGTTTGTCAGTGTGTGACTGTTTATCATTACAGTTAATAAGCACAGCGTTATTTGTCTTCTATATTTCTATGATAGCACCTGATAGCATCATGGTTTACACTGTGATGTAGTATAAAGTGTATATCAAATATATTGTGCAGGGCTTGTTTGATCTCACTCTCACTTTTAACTTTACTCAATAGAAAGATTCCCTTCTTCAGCCCACCCCTAGAACACATGTCTCGGATTACACTGTTAACCTTTACTGGCACACATAGTGTACAATATCACTCACTCTCACTCACTCATCGTCTAAACACCGCTTTATCCTGTATTCAGGGTCGAGGGGGCCTGGAGCCTATCCCAGGCAAGGCCCAAACAAACATACAGACTCCATGTACACAGAGATGTGAATCGAGCCTGGCCAGGAATTGAACCTGGACACTGGAGGTGCAAGGCGGCAGTGCTAACCACTACACCACCGTGCCACCCAGTGTACAATATGTATGCCCTTATTAATTATATTTGTGCTAAGTATAGACTATTTATATTAGTGCATTTACATTTTTCTCTCACTTGGCAGATGCCCTTATCTAGAGGTGTGTTAATCTCATTATATAACTGAGCAGTTAAGGGCTATGCTCAAGCTGTACATTTGTTCCTGAATATCTTCTGCCCCAGAATTAAATTTTCTCTCTTAAACCTGATCGGATTGGTCTACCAGAATAAAATCAAAATGTATATTTCAAATAACATATTGTACTACTGAACAATCCCTTTGCATTACGGATATCCAAGGACTGGTAGTTTAGCTATATATACTTAAAGAAATGCCAATCCATCCATCATCTGTGCCAATTATCCTGAGTAGGGTCACAGATGGTCTATTCAAGTGAACTCATGGTACAAGGCAGATACGACACAAGCACATACTCCATTCTAAATACCAATCCTTTGACTGTAAAAAAAAACAGTATAACTGGAGGAAACCCATCCTGCACAAGAAGAACATGCAAACTTGTACACAGAGTAGAGAAGAGAATCAGATGTCAACTCTTGGAATGTGAGACAACAGTGCTAACCACTAAGCCACCCTTAAAGAAATGTTGACATGTGACACCATATCCGACAGTTAATCCTTCAAAAGACATTTGATTCCTATCATCTGGTGCAAATAGGTCTTTAATTTCCTATACACCCCTTCCAGCTAAAATCCTGAAATACAGATGTGTATTACTACTGTACATATTGGGCCAAATTTGTATTACATTTAATAGTATTTTTCACACTTACCCCTGGCAGTGGCTAGCTCTCCCTCGTGCCAGGCCAGACAGTGGAAAGCAGTGGGTGCAATGCCTACAGGAAAGCTGATCTCCGTGCCTAAAATGGTTGTTCGCGTGTCACTCACTGACACGTCCCGCAAGATCCGTGGCCTTAAACGGATCCTGATGGTGATTTCAACCAAGAAAGTCAGAAACGTTTTCTGGATGATTTTGGACTGTTTAATTCATTTATTTACTCATCCTGTTATTTGCTCACCATCAAGTAAGTAAGATGGTCCATCAATAGTAGGTAGTCTCTCATGTGTGCCTTTGCAAACACACATTCATCATTGTGAGGGATAAGTATGAAAGAACTTAAATACCTTTTGTAGGCCTGTAGGTTGTCATCTCTGGTGCAGCATTCATCTGCTCCAGCTGCATAATAATCCCAGATAGGTTTGGAGAGATGCTGTTTGGCATACTCCTCGAAATCCATCAGACAAACTTTAGGCATAGTGTTCATCCTGATACAAAATAACTAGTAGAGCACACAGGTGTTGACACATCATCAAGACATCATTAAGTTAATAACATACATTACGGTATAAACTTTGGCAATGCTGCCAGTTTTGTAACTTACATTATCAATGAAGTAACTGATGAAAATAAATTATTACTTAACTGAACTGCATATTTTTATGTAAAAATGTAGTGATGTCTGTGGAATTGATCAAGAAACGTGGACTATACTGTAGATACTGTACATATTTACTCAAAGGAGGCACTCGTGCTGTTTCTAATACTGGCCACTAGATGGCGCACAGAGAGCAGGCTACGAACAACTCAGCGAGGACGTTTGACATTTTCTTCTTTATAACAAACGAATGAAGATAACAACCCGCTGTTATGCACTACTACGCCAGCACGGGGTGTACATGAACGACACTATGACTTTATTCAGAAAGGAAGATTATACACTGAACAATTAGATTAAAGTAAAAAAAAAAACTTTTCACGCGCACTAAATCACATGTAATAGACACTCCAGTAACACGAGACACGATTTAAACCAATTACGTCACCAAGGTGTAACGGTATAGCATCTGAGCACCTACGTCGATAAAAATACACTCTAAAGAGCTTAGCGAGGAAAATGCTTAAGTCCAGCTGAGACACAAAGCACAGCAGCTGCAGTGTGTTGTCACTAACAGGCAGTAAACACTCCGCTGCACTATGAACTCGCTCTTATGCAACATAGACTACGCATGCGCAGAATACATATCTAAATATCTTATGTTCATTGCAGCATTTTGACTTTTTGCCTACTGACTTGTGCAAACTGGTTCTGCTGCAGAAGTTAGCTGAAAATAGAGTACTGAAGAACATCACAAATTTTTGAATTAAAAGCCTTTTTTTTTTTTTCACATTTCTGAACTTTTTGCTTTGCATTGTCACATAAAAAATTGTGCTGGTTCTTCGCTGCTTAACTCTGATATACACTATCTAAATACATGTACTTCAATATGGAGTCGGTCCCCCTTTTTGTAGCTATGACAGCTTCCACTCTACTTGAAAGGCTGTCCACAAGACTTTGGAGTGTTTCTGTGAGAATTCATCCCAATTCATTCTGTACATCATTTATAAGGTCAGGCACGTATGTTGGATCAGAAGGTCTGCCTGGCAATCTCCATTCCAGTTTATCCCAAAGGTGCTCGATGGGGGTTGCGGTCAGGGCTTTGTGTTAGGGTCAGTCAAGTTCTTCTACATCAAACTCATCAAATCATGTCTTTATACTGTACGTAGTTCTTGCTTTGTGCACTGGGGCACAGTCATGTTGGAATAGCAAAGGGACTTCCCCAAACTGTTGTCACAAAGTTGAAAGCATAACATTGTCCAAGATGTGTTATGCTGAAACATTAAGATTGCTCTTCACTGGGGATAAGGGGCCTGAATTCAATAATTAACAGGTTTGGCCAAATACTTTTGTCCATAAAGTGTAAATTTGTCCCCTACAAATTGGCTAAGCATTAACAAAGGGAGGCCAAGACTTGTGTCAAGCTTTCGCCAAACTTGTCTACTTAATTATGTTCTATTAGTTTAGATTTGCTCCATCGTTTCATTGCTCCAAACCTGTTTCAAGAGGTTTTTACAAGCACTTCGACAGTGACACCTCAAGGCTGTTTACATCAAGATACCTACTTAACCAAAGAGCCTTGTAAAACTTACAAAATCTATGAACAGTCTACAGATCATGAAGATCAACCTTACAAACTGCAATGATGGTTTTTAGTAGGTGACAACATTTCAAATGTTCAAAAATAATTAATGGTTATGACTTAAATTATGGTGAGCCACACTGAAATCTTCATTGTTTCTTCCTGGTCTGTGCAGCTACTAGGTCAAATCACTCACCCTACAATCCTGGTGCTCCTCTGGTGTAGCAAATCTCTTTTGCAGCGTTTTTTTTTTTTTTTTGCATGTGCTTTGACCTCTGTATGTCTTTTTGTATTTGCAGCAGGTTTCTTAATGATTGTGCTTTGACTTTTGTAAGTTTATTTGCGTTTGCAGTGTGTTTCAGTAATGTTTGTTCTTTGCCTTTTGTATGTCTTTTTGTATTTCAGCATTTTTTCTTTTTGCAGGTGCTTTGACTTTTGTATGTTTTTGTATTTGCAGCATTTTTCTTTTTGCAGGTGCTGTGACTTTTTTGTGTTTTTGGTTTTGCAGCATTTTTCTTTTTTATATACAGTATGTGCTTTGACTTTTTATTTGCAGCATGTCTCCTGTGGTGTGTCTATGCTTTCACTTTTGTACTTGCTGCTCTCTGATTAGGAACACCTGTACACCTACAGTACTCTTTCATGCAATTATCTAATCAGCCAATATTGTGGCAGCAGTGCAGTGCATAAAATCGTGCATGCATGGGCCAGCACCTTCAACTAATATTCTTTTATTATGTAACCATCGGAATGGGGGAAATCTGATCATTTTGATTATGACCATAGCATGACTGTTGGTGCAAGATGGGCTTGTTTGAGTATTTGAGATTTTCACATACAACAGTCTTTAGAGCTTACTCAGACTTGTCCAATAAAGAAGAAAAAAAAATCCAGGCAGATGTCCTTAAAGAACAGGACAATGAATAGCACAGAAATCAAATATTTGAGAATTTTCTTGTAAAAATTCAAGAATTTTCAAGAAGCAGTCATGAACTCATCATATGGCACATACTGTAGCACCACTATTAAGAACTCACTAAACAGTTTAACACATAAAGTGAAGACATTTGGGTTAGAAATCAAAGGATGAATATAACAAGATAGATTAGATTTTCAAACTTTTCAAAGTTTTCTTATATTTACATCTAGTTGTATTAAACAAATTAGAACAATGTTAAAGCAGATTAATCTACACTTAATGTTTGAATATCCCTGGCTTGCAATAACTCTGTCAAGTTAGTGGCCACTGCCATTACCAACCTGTTACTTTAAAAAAAAAAAAAATTTATGCTTTTTACAGGCTTATACCATAGCCTCTTAGGGGTGAAATGCATTTTCAATTGAGGTAAGATCTGGGGAATGACTTGTTTGTCTAAATGCTTTGTTGTGTTTTGGCTGTTACAGGAGCAGTTTCTCACTCATTGAGTCAAATTGCCATGCTGCCACCCAGTGCTCACATGATCCAATCAAATATCTGAACTAGTTCGGCTTTTACCACTTTTTCCTTGCATCAGGTACGTTTTTTAAATATATTGCATACTTTACTGCCAATATAGCTGTTTGTATGTTTGCTGCTGCACAAGACAATAGTTTGCAGTATTTCTGGTCTGCACCATGTGGTATGGCTATAAATTTCTGCTTCTATTTATCTATCGAGCTACAGTATCTAAGGTACTACTTCTCCCGTATAAATAAGCAATGACTACCTACAGGTAACTTGTATACAACTTGTACACTATGTAGGTAGTCCTACGTATATCTAATAATAAATTAAACATCATTACAATAATTAATTTTAACAGATTGTGTAATTTTTTTTCTTTGACTCTTTGTCTTTGCTCACTGGTAGTTTTTGATCACAGCACAACCGTTGATTGAGAATCTTAGAGATTTTTGTAGTTCTTGAAAACAGCAGCCTGATATGCAGTACGTCAGACTAACTCCTGTGTGCTGTCCTTTCCATTAATGAAAGAGATTGAGGAGAGGGGGGTGACATGGTGTGCATAACAACAGTGGTAATTTGTAACCCGACTGTATATTCTCTTTCACTTTTTCTTTATTTTCTTTTGTTTTCATTCTGTCATGTGAAGCTGATAAAATGTATAGACCTATTTTTGCTATTTCACCAGCATAGTTAGTATATTAATGAAGTACATAAAATAGTTGATCAAAGTAATAGCAAATTAGGAAGCTACAGAGCAAGATACTTACACCCACATGCTTGATCCCAGAAACGGGTGGTGGGTATTTGCCAAATGAAATAAATATTTAAATTTAAATTTTAATACAAGACACTTCTCCAATAATTGCCCTTCCTCTCTGCGCTGTGAATTTGGCCTGTCCTTTGTAATATTTGGAATCTGACATATTCCTGGGGTTTGAACACTTTCTGGAGGCACTATGTGTATTAAACATTCGATTCTTAGCTCACTTCAGAAACAGTACATAATAACAGCATGAAGGCCAATCAGATAATGCAAAAATAATGTAAAAAGCAGATAATGCTTCAATAGCCACGTTTAACATGTAGTCTACACAATCACTTAAAGTAAAAAGCTATAGTTATCCATATGCCAGAGGAGAAATCTCATAACAACGTAACTTGCATACATGTTGTTTCCTGCTTTAAAGTGTCAAAGGATAATTCAGTAGCGCCTTACATTTTCAGGCTTTTTTTTTCAGAAGATTTCTTTTGGCAACTTAGATTTTCTATAAATACAAAAGACCAAATGCTTCTATACACATTTATCCACCAGCTTTACTGAACAATTGAAATTGACGATCTGTGAAGGTATGACTCTCATTCAGTAAGTCAGGTTGTATATAATTATTATATAATAATATAGATTATTTACTGTATATAAAGCAAGCCACATAAATCCATAAATTCATGAAAAATACTTGAATGAAACATTACTAAAATGCACTAATGACACATGGTGGCAGTAGTGTAAGCAAAAACAGTTTATATAGAATTAAAGGAAAACACAGCATAAAGCATTCTGGAAAATAGTTGGGCCACCACAAGCCCCCAGAATACTTCAGCATGCCTGTGCATAGAGTCTACAAGTCTGTGGAACTGTACTGGTTCAATGTAAACCTGTGATGCATTTGTCATTCGTCTGTATACTGCAGTGCATTACATAATTTGCATAAAAAATGCCTTTGTTGGCCAGATGACTTTTTGGTGTGTGTGCGTGTGTGTGTGCGTGTGTGTGTGTGTGTGTGCATGTGTGTGTGTGTGTGTGTGTGTGTGTGTGTGTGTGTGTGTGTGTGTAAGAATTGAAACACCACAAGAATGCCCTTATACTGTATGCTTATATGTGTGATTTCATTATCTGAAGTGTTTTTGACAGCATGTCCCAAAGTGGTTTATTTCACTTCTACTACTTTTTTTTTTTTTTTTTTTTGCAATTTCTTATATATGTTTGAGTGAGTGAGTATGTGAGTATGAGAGTGTATTTAAATATTATATCTATTTATTATGCCATGTATATTCATTATATTTATTACATTTATGAAAGTTATTATTTATTATATAATAAATATAATTAATATGCATTAAATAACACAATAAATAAATAAATAAATAAATAAATATAATAATATGTTTTTTTTTTAGAAATGCATCATAAACATAAACATAAAATATTATTAGGTGGATAAAAAGTATTATTGAGATTGGAGACTCCTTACAGAAATGCTTGTTCAAAATTTCAAAAATCATAAATGATCTGCCTATGTGGAGCATTCAGAATTAAAAAAGCAGGAACACATTCAAATATACCTATAATGCATGCTATATTAATTAGATTAATGGAATAAGAAAAACTAAACTGAAAAAAGGGAAAGGATATTAAATACTAAATTCTAAATATTAAATAAACTTTAATAGTTTGTTCATTTACTGCCAATGTCAAATTCTTCATCTACATAAGTAAGTACACATTATCTGCTATTATATTACATTTGGCTGAAGGTTATACAGAATGCAATGTATAAAATGTTTGGTGTTTAGTAAGATTGACTTCATGAGCAGTCAGCCGTGTGTGAATGGTGAGGGTGACAAACTACAGCTCACCACACACATAGCATTTAGCTGGATTCACACACTTTTAAAGGCACATTGTTAAACTACATTTCTAGAAACAAGTCAAATTATATATATATTTCTGTTTACAAATTATTTATCAAAGTAAGAGCAAATTAAGAAACTACATGTCCAACAATACAAAGTACTACAAATCTACCAGTTTAGAGATAACTCATGTTACAGGAGACCTAATTGTGTCTTGATATTACCTGGAATCGGTTTTTGATAATATAATTTATTCAATTCCCCAAATCTAGCATTTTACATGCTTAAGCAATCTCTGTTAAATCACAGCATTTAAGAGAATAAATGTTGCTGGCAGACATATAAAGTAAGAAGGTCCTTACCTTATGATTTAAGCTCTTTGCCCTATTCCTGGTACACGTGTGTAGTTAGCGTTATAACACAGTAGTCCAACACACACACACACACACACACACACACACACACACACACACACACACACACACACACACACACACACACACGCGCGCGCGCGCACATGCATACAGAGCTAAGCTCCACTGTCAGCATTGTGGGCCCAGTCCTCACATTGTATATGGCTGAAAAGAGGTCAACGGGACAGTTTTGTTTCAATTGTGTTTAAATCCCTGGCATGACACCCAAGTGTTTTTTCTATATTTTTTGCCACAACTTTTAGTTTCACATGTTTTTAATTCTTTAAGAATGCTGTGTAATCTTATATAGCGTGAGTCAGTGCTGAGCTGGTCTGTTGCATCAGAACAGTCACATTTGTTTCATAATAAGGAAAACAATGAATACTTAAATTCTGAACAAAGATCATGACAAGACCACACAGTATATTATTAACAGACTGTCAGAATCAGCAATTATTATTCAGTTCAATTTTATTTGTATATTTGTATAGCATTGTCACAAAACGACTTTACAGAAAATGTTTCAGTTAAATATTATTTAAGCTTTACGAATAAATTCCAGTAATATCTTTGGATGTTGATTGATAATATAAAGCACTTACTCAGCTATGGATCTTGACTTTGGTTGGAATTAAAGTGAAAAACTTTGATCATTAGCTTTCTGCGTATGTTGTGTGAGAGGATATGGCTGAATGTAAACAATGTTGTAACAAAACCTTCAGCACAGTGGTTACGCCAAAGCTAAATTAGATTTTCGTTTCTATTTCATTATAGTGTTTTATCCTATTTATTCTGCTTAATCACTTTACATTTGATCACCTCAGTGACCCACAGGATACCAAAATGGTGTTATTTTGGTTTGCAGTTGGTTTTGAGAGGGTGAGTACTACGTTCAGGTTGAGAGGAAACTCTTTGATGGCCTTCTCAGAGGAACACATGGAAGTGTTGACGGACCTGCTTTCACTGAGGTGGAAATTGAGTTAATCCACAGCTGGTTTTAATGTTGATCATATCTTCCCTTCTCTCTGTCTCTGTCTCATTCTTCCACCCTTTTTGCACACACATTACAGACACACACACACACGGATACGTTGAGCATTTCTCATCTTTGATCACCCCTACTCGGATAACATTCCCTCTCAAATCTGAGCTTTTTTTTTTTTTTTAAGTTCCTGTTGGAAAGGTCTTTTTTCCACCCTCAAGCTGCTGTTACTGCCTTTACCCTCAGGCTACAACAGCATCGGGCCACAACATGTGTTTAGGATTTTGATATGTGATATAGATTTCTACTGACCTGGTCACAATCTCTCTGTCTTTACCTCACCCTCAAACCCCACACATACACATAATGACAGTACTGAAACTAGTTTTAGTTCACTTTGTACGGTTGAATTTTTTCGCTTTATTCTTTTTGTTCCACATCACACTGAGCCAAAATAGCATTGGCTGCTGCTCAATAATACATGCGCTTGATCAAGAACACTAGACTCTTCTCACAAAAAAATGTATTCCCTCATCTAACACTGTTATGTGGTGTGCTTGTGGCTGTCAGAACAGTAGGTTAAATGTCTTTCTAAGGTCGGAGCTCTTAGAATTATTTTACTATTACTTTACTACTTTACTATTATTCAATATTTATTTTATAGTTATTATTTTTGTATATTTTGTATATAGTGATTATAATCATAGGCTTGCTCCTTCAAAAAACAGTCACATGCTCAACACCCAACAATTTTATAATATTGTATAATTTCAGAAACTTGTAATTTCACAAACTTGTATTGGCAAAGCGGTGGCATCTTAATTTTCACTTTCACACTTCTTAGATTTTTGAGCCTGTCACACAAATCTTACTAATCAGTCCTTTCCCATCCCTGTCATACTGCCAGGGTCTTATTCATAAATCTAATGCTGAAACAGACAATGATGGTTTTTTGATGTTTTGCCTGTATGAAGTGTTTCACTCATCACGGCCTACACTAGTACCAAAGCCTTATGTGAACTCACATACATCTTACACTTATACATACTGTAGGATGCTTACACTGTAAACAACATCAGCCTTAGCGTCTTATCCCTTAGAAACATACATGTTGTCACAAAACTAGAAATAGAAACAATTGGAAGTTAGTTGTACATTTTAACAACTAGTCCACAAAAACAATTGAGTAGTTTTTATTTCTTTGCTTTCCCTTATTTTTTAATATCTGGACCAGAACAACAGAGGGCTGTAGCTAGAATAGTTAGTAAAGAAAAGAATCACACCCCTTTAAAATAATCACATTTTGTTGTTTTGCAGCCTGAAATGAAAACAGACACAGTTTTTGTTTTATCCAGCTGCATTTATTCATTTATAATTTTAACATCCAAGTGAAAGATACAGTATAACGCCAACATGTCAGAAAAAAACAACATCAGCTATTGTCATTTTGATTAGCTCAGCATGAAGCGCTGGAGCATTTCAGTCTCTAGTAGTGCAGCTGAAGCAAGTAATCAACTATGGCTGGAAAGACACTGTCAAAAGATCTCTGGGATAATGTTGCGCACAGAAGAAGTCAGGAGACGGATACAAATAAAATTCAAAGGCTTTATCACTGCACAGTGGAGTCTATTATTAAGAAGTTGAACCTATTTGGTACAACACAGACCCTCTCGGGATCAGAGTGTCACTCCAAACTGGATAAAAGAGCTAGGAGGAAAATGGCCAGAGAGACTACCAAGAGGCCTACAGCAACTCTGAAGCAGTTGCAGGAATTTATGACAAAGATTTTGTACATGTGACAACAATGTCAGAAATTCTCCACAAATGTGGCTTGTACTGGTTGGGAGTGTTGCAAGAAAAAAGCCAGCATTCAAGAATGGCTATGTGCAGTTATGACTGAGCACTGCAAAAACTCAGGGAGTCAGATAACTTGAGGGTTAACCTTCTTCCCACTGACAACTTTCTGGCAGAGGTCAGCAGATTTTCCTCAAGAAAGGCTCTCTGCAGTCATGGGTGAGTTCTGCAAAAACGCAGGAGGTCAGATGAGACAAAAATGTTATTATTTGGCCACAACACGGTATGTCTGGTAAAAATCCAATACAGATCACCATCCGTATATCACCATTTTCACAGCAGAGCATGGAGCTGGTAATGTCCTGTTATCGGGTGTTTCTCTGCAGTGGGGACTGGAGCACTTGTCATGCTAGAGCGAAAATGGATAGGGCAAAATGCTGTCAAATTCTTGAGGAAAATCTGTTGCTCTCTGCCAGAAAGTTTACCTTCCAACATGACAATGACCCAAAGCACACAGCAAAACTGGCCACACATGCATGGCCTAGTCAGGGCCCAGACTTAAATCCTGTTGAAAATCTGTCGAATGACTTGAAGAAGGCAGCCCACAAATTGTCACCATCAAATTAAACTCAAATTCAGCATTTCTTTTTTTCTTTTTATTATTTTTATTTTCTGACACGTTGGCCTTATATCTTTCATGTGGATGTTAAAAGTTGCACTGGGTGAATAAAACAAAAACTGTGGTGTGATATTTTATTTAAGGGGTGTGTAGGGGGGGAGGTGATTCTTTTCTATACATACTTTAGTATTTTAAGGATGGGATGGCAGTGGAGCTCATAGGTATGTAATGATGCACAACATTTTAATTATATTTTAATTTGAAAAAAAAAAAAGAAGTTCAAACAAAAGTTCATTACAGTAAAACTCTGGTCAATTATGTGTTCCCCAAAACAAAATATGACTATTGCCAATATTGTAATGAATTATTTAGCTGGCACATATGTATGCACATGCCCACACTACACACCCATACTGTATGTTAACATATTAGCACTAATGTACTGTCAACATATTTGGCAGATTCCACACAGTACTAAACACTAAATGACAATATTGCCAGAGTTGCATTATTTCAACAAAAAACTTAAACAAAAGAAATTTCAGTTGCTTAGTTAAATGCTTGATTTAGACTTTGCTACAGTGTTAGGAAGGTTAGCAATATTGACATATTTAGCATTCTTTTCCTACAACAATATTTGCATGCAATCAACATCCAAACATCTTCTCTTCACCTAGAGTATGTAAAATTATGAAATTTCTAATATTAGGTCAGATTCTAGTGCATTCATTGCCTTTGTATAGGAAGTATGTGAGTCTGTGTTATTATGTATTTATGTTTGCAGATAATCTAGACAAGTTTCAGTAATGATAAAAAAAAATAAAAAATAAAAAAAAACTTTATATCATTGGTGATGGTTCAGCACTCTGGACAGCTCTTCTAAAGTCTAACTCTACTACATTAGAGTGTTTTCCGGTGTTTAATATTTCTAGCTGATATAACAAATCTGTTTGTATTATGATGACTTTAAAAGGCAGCAAAGTGAATCTAACAGCAGTTTTAAGTCATAAGTGTGCAATCCTCTTAGGTAGGTAATTACTTTGTAATATCTAGAGATGAAAAGTAGAGTACACTGGAGTTTTTATTAGTGTATCAGGATGACTTAAATAAGTAACTAATATATTTTCATAGGAAAAACATATAGTAATAATACCTTACATCATGTATTTACATTTTTCCTATTTTTATGTAGACTTCCAAAAATCAATAGGAAAGTGAAATCAATGAAAGGATATTGTGGCATTTTGGAATTTCATTCACTTTGATCTTTTCTTTACTACAGTAAAGTAAGAAACCAATACAATTACTTTGAACCTGGCATATCAATTTTACTGTGAATGCAGTCTTTGTAAGCCAGAATGCCTAACTGGACATGTGTGATGTCCAGATGTTTAGAACAGCAACTTTTGCAGTCTGTTTTTTTGCATAATTGATTGAGGTTTCCCTGGAGCATAAACTGTACAATACACTACAAAATAGTGCTCATTTGTAAAATTCACTTATTTGTACATTTCACTTATCAAATATTTAAATGATTATCATTTTAATTAAGCAGTTTAGATACATTTTCTTACCCATGCCCATATTACTTACACACTTACGTTTCATAAGGTTCAGATTTTATTCTTTTTACTAGAATGGCAAGGATCCAACTTAAAGCCTTGGTTAAAGCCTTATTTGGCCTTGGTTTTTAATGAAGAAGAGCAGATGTGCAAATGTGAATGTGTAAATGTGAGTCCATCATAGAATACATGCTTTTCCTTTGTGTATGATTAAGATTAATACTTGTTTTTATAATAATAATAATAATAATAATAATAATAATAATAATAATAATAATAATAATAATAATAATAATAATAATTTTCTTTTATTAAATTTATTAATTATAGAAGAGTACTAAATCCAGAATAATTGGGAAAGAATGCATTGAATCATGAATATTCCATAACAATATCATACAATACCATAATACAATCAATACCAAAGTAATTTGGTAAGTTGCATAAGAAAATGAATCAAAACTTACAACAGTGTCCATATGTAATGATCCATAAACATTCTGTTAAAAAGGAAAAAGGTAAGAAAAGATCCATGGTTGTATTTGCTGAAAAACATTTAAGAAAAGTAAGAGAGAAGTAATTTGTGTCTTACAATGTTCAAGAGTTAACCACAACCCCAGCTGTATGTGTGTGTTACAGAGAGAGAGAGAGAGAGAGAAAGAGAGAGAGAGAGAAAGAGAGAGAGAGAGATGTATGGATGTTCACATGCAATACATTAGAGAATTAATTATTTATCATTTATTATCTACAAACAGATTAGGGTATTGTTGTGACTCCATGAGAATTTCCTGGTTGTCTTGTCTCGCTCCTGTTTTGGAAATGTTTGTTTGATTCTTTTCTGCTTTTTTCTGCAGGGATTTGAAATGACTGGTGGTTTCTTTGCATCCTTCTTCAGTGCTCTTCAATGTGTGAATGATATGTGAACATAATGCAGTGCAGAGCTTGGACAGCACCACTGATCAAAATCAGACATTTGATTTATTACAGCTGCACATAAGGAGACAGGACTGACATATTTTAGGACCTTGATCACTCAGATGTCTTTTTCTTTATACTGTACTTTATGTACTGCTCAAAGAATCAAGTATAAAAAACAAAGGCACTGCTTTTATTTGGCCTTGGTTTTAATGAAGCAGAGCAGATGTGCAAATGTGAATGTGTAAATGTGAGTGCATGTATTGGATAAAAGAAAAGAGAGGGTGAGAAAAAATATTATTTCTACTGAATTTGACTTTTAGTTATCACACTCAACTTTCTGGTAATCACAGTCAGTTGTTGTTGCTCTTTTTATGATAAAACATTATATATAACATTATAATTGTTTACAGCTATTAATGTTGAAGTTCCGATTAATCAATGTACTGTACATTTCCATTTTGTACATACATGTAATGTCAAGAAAACATCCATGATCCTGTCAGCTTTTATTTTTAAGAATGGTTATCCCTACAATGCATATCACACAGTAGCCGTGCTAATCAATCAGTCACATTTTTGACAACTGAATAAAGACTAAACAGCTTCATAAAGATTTTGTAAAAACAACAACAACAAAAAAACCCAAACAAACAAACAAAAACAAAAAAAAAATTCAGAAAAAGAAAACTCTGAACTTTTAACTTTTGTTTGACTAACTTTTGCTTTGACTACAGTGCACAATGTTGAGACAAATTCTTGTGTAAAAATGGTTCCTCATGCTCCTACCACACTCTTTCACTATTTGAGTCCTGGAATATACCTGTGACATCAGAGGGGAAAAAACTCATTGATGTGATAACCTGGGCATTCTTCTTGAACGCTTTGCTTCTTCTGCCTACATTTCTACCCTGATGCTCCTGCCACTGATTTGGTCTACTTTTTAAAAAAATATAATTAATATATTTTTTACATTATTGCTTAACCAATGTACAAAAGTTATGATTTCCAAAATTGACATTCAATAATGTTTGCTCTGAGGCTCCCCAAGCTGGCAAAGCGTTTAACTAGATGTGATAGAAAGCAGCCAGGTGGAGCAGAAAGAGAAAAAGAAAGCACTTGAAGGAGAAGCAGCGAAATGTTGCAAAATTTCCAATCTGTTCAGGGCTTCAAGTGCCGGTCAGTTTCATATGTAAATTACTGAAATTTTTTCCTTGCATGTATTGAACTGCTAGCAAATATTAGATGTATCGCCCCTACTATCGTCACTTAAAATACTATGTGCTAAAAGACATTAATATTATTATTGTAAAGTTACATTTGTATTTTAGCAGACAAAAAAAATCAAGTTCTTTTATATAGGTAGGAAGGGAGCAGGGAAACAGGAGCTACATTGGAGAGATCAGTCTGATTTTTTAAAAATATATTTTTTCATTATTGTTCTCCTTTTTAGATTTTAGGAAATTACAATTAGGTGTTTTGTTTACAATCTTTTTTAGAGCAGAAGAAGTGACAGGTAAAAAAAATAATAATTATATATAATAAAAAATATATAAAAATTATATATATATATATATATAGTAGAAATGTAGTATATATACTGTGTATACCTGCATTGTCCATCTCTTGTGTAATATTAATTATTTTCTTTGTTTAATGCAGGCCAGTAATTGCATCCTTTTATAACTACACCAGAAATGCATCATCCCTTCAGTCGCAATTGAATTCTTTTCGGAAATTTAATTGACATCAACATATTACAGTGTTGCTAAAACGTCACTAGAGTTTCTTCTAACACATCTGGCAGTTTCAGTTGTGAAAAAAAAAGGGAATGATCTTGATTAGGAATAATAAGATAAACACATTTTTAGGATAGTAGACCATGACCAACTAATCAATTGTATGTTTCTCACTCACTGTCAATCTCATGTCCTTCACTTGTAGACACAGGTGACATGTGACTTCCTTTGGTGTTTACAGAATAAGACTTTTCTCCTTGTATGTGTGTCAGAATGTGTTTTCTTAAACCCCAGGGGTGATCTGCACCTGTTTTTTGTTAAGAGCAGGAGCTTTCTACTACAAAGATGTGAGCAAAGTTGTAATGAAGAGAAGATCAGTTTTCCTGGCCTTTATTATGTGCGATTATAGTGTTTTGCTTTAAGGCTTAGCTCCTTCATCAGCTGCTCAGGATTGCATCATGTTGTGATCCCTTCCTCTCCCTTGGTACATGCCTGTGCAGAAAAGAGATTTCTGGGAAAGAGTGACCCCAACCATTGCTTCTAACTTTTAGGCTTGCTATTGGCTTATGCAACTACCATTAAAATGGGAGAAACAAACTGAACATAATGGTCAATTTATAATATATTATTAGGCACCCCTGCAAACAAACTGACAAAAACGTAAAACCTTGAACTCATAGTCTTCTCATATAACACTGTCAAGTTAGTCTGTTTTGTCTTGGCGTTGTCACACTTGGCCGTCGAGACCTAGGGTGATCAGCAGTTGAACTAGTTGTTCGGAATCTGTTCCGTAGCCTGGAAATGGTTTTCCTGGCAACTCCAAACTGATTGGTGACATCTGCTTACATCACACCAAGATCAAGCATTCCACCGGCGCTCTCTCTGCTAGCATTGTCTAAACGGGGCATGAAATGTGAAGATAAAATGCATAATCAGAAAGTTTTCCTCACTTTTGATACCAAGCATGTCGAGCATGTCAGCTGGAAATAATCACATGGTAAATTTCATGCAGGTGCATGGTGCAGCTTAAGATGATGTGAGTTGGGTTATCCAGAATAAAGTAACTCTCTGAGCATGATGGTCATTTTATCTTGTCTTAAGTTCTGAATGTAGCCAAGCAAACAAATTCATGAATTACATTATGGGTTTTCATAAAAGTACAATTAATAACCAATGTTGAATTATTTCAGTAGATAGAAAGATGGATAGATAGATAGATAGATAAATAGATAGATAGATAGATAGATAGATAGATAGATAGATAGATAGATAGATAGATAGATAGATGAATAGATAGATAGATAGATAGATAGATAGATAGATAGATGGATGGGTGGATGGGTGGATGGGTGGATGGATGGGTGATGTTCTGTGCCGTCATTTGAGCTCATCTGCACAAAATTCACTCATGTGTTGAACAGATCTGCCTCTGTGGGAATGGAGTATTTTTATTTGCTGATTTGGTATTTATTGGAGGAAGGAAAAGGTCCTTAATAAACTGGCTCTGTCTGGCCTTCTTGATCACTTGTACTTATGTTCCAGGCTTATTGTTTCTGTTTGCCTGTATCGCCAAGCTCATGTAGCCAATTTTCCAGCATGGAAAATGAGTGAAGACTCATTGGAAATTGAACTAGGGGGTTATGGCAAAGTCTCTGATTTCCATTGCCCAAGGTTATTATTTACAGCAAACTTTAATTTATTGAGCATTAGAGGCATGAAAGCTTTTCTTATGCGCTCCATAATAGAAGCATGGTGGTGCTGGCATTCGATCACACCCTTCCAAATATTAATATGCATAATGAGCTACTGCTGAAAAGAGCACTCTCCAGGATTTTTGGGCAGACTTGAACTTGACTCAACATGAAACTGTTAAGATTATTTTGTCAATTCACGTGTTACTGTCAACTCATTTTAATATTCAACAACGGTGCGTGAGCAGCATACAAATATTCTTTGTCAATGAGTGTGTGTCCAAGGTGTACCCTGTCTCGTGCCCTACCTCTCCTATGATAGGCTTTAGGCTCCTGGCGACCCTGAATACAGGATAAAGATGAGTGAGTGTGTGAGTGAGTGAGTGTGAGTGAGTGAGTAAATAGTTTTGCTCTCAAACTTCTGGTCCTCCTGGATTGGATATCTTACTCCCTTTTAAAAATATAACAGGAATGCAAAGCACACAATTGCTGCATTGCACATGTGTTTATCTTGTTAGGTGTATGCAAATATTCTACAAAATTGAAATGTCCAATCTCTTTTAACATGATGGATTATGCTATTTTGCACATTACATATTTAAATAACTTTTATTTAAAACCATTTTAATAATACAAATAAAGAAATGATAGTATTGTTTAGATAAAACTGTACAGACAACATAACATGTACTGTATATGCAGAGGAGTGAGTATAGCACTCGGTTTGACTATTCCAAAGCATTAATTTTTGGTCAGACTCTTATTGCACATTTTATTTGCTTTATTGTATACCATCATTTTTCCAGAAAGATTTGTATAAAGGTCTTCCTGAGGTGATAACTTTGTCCTCCTCTCATTCTCATGCTCAGTCTCCTTCCAAGTGCTTTATGGCAAACCTCACAAACCTGTCAGCTCAGCCAGTTAAAGCACGCTGTCGCTTTTATCTGTTTTTAATGCTCTCAGATAAAAATGTGAACACTACTCATAGTGGGACTCTAAATCAGCTCCACATCTGCACTGCAGATTGCACAGAGCACATAGGTACTTTTAAATGGATGGATGATCGTCTGAAACATATTACTGAACATACTCATAGAGGAGCGTGCACTTTCCATGCTGTAGCCTATGGTGTTTGCAAATGGACCTAATTATGTTTCCTTACTTAAATATTAATATCCTAGCATTGCATGGTTGCAGGGCACTGTACTCTCTGAAGTAATTTATATACAGTACAGTTTTAAAGAATATTATCGACGTTATACTTAACCTGTTCCTTTGCCACTATGAACAGAATTCAGATTAAAAGTCAGCACATAACTTAAGACAGGATTGTAATCTTGCCTCATTTAGACAGGCGTGTGAAGAAACATCAACGTGCGCTCACCCTCATTTTCTTCCCCCACTGTCCCCCAGCGAAGCAGGACTCCAAAAGAAGAGAAGAGAAATTGGGGATATTGGACTTGGCACCTCACACTCGGGGAGCTCTAGCGGAGGGGGGGCCAAGCCCCAGGCGCTCTCAACACAGCCACTATGAGGAATCACAGAGGAAAGCTGACCTGGCAGCCCTACTTCCTCTTGGCTTTGTAAAGGATCCCTAATTAGTGTGGGCTATCCCTTTCACTTTTTGTCTCCCTTTCTCTTCTTACATTCTCTTGATCTCTGTCTGATCTTCTGCTTCTCTCTAATTTTCTCTCTTTTTGCTTTGCTTTATTACTCTTAGGGTAATAATGGAAGGGTTTCGGTGAAAGAAGGTTGACAACTTAAAAAAAATCATTGCAAGATGAATGTCAAGACAGCAGAGAGGAAAAAGAAGAAAAACACTTTATGAGATTATGATCACAAATTCACATCATACCTTTGTTCTCATTAGATCAACTAATTTGAGCCAGCAATGTGCCTAAGCAGTCTCAGCTGTTAGAATGGCACTGCATTCACGCTTAAAGGAAGTAGGATTAGCTTGAACTGCCTCTGGCTATTCGGAAGCTGACCGCTGATTAAAGATGACTTCTGAGACCATGTGGATTTGGCCACTCTCCATCGATCACTCTCTTATCACTCCCCTACAGTCACACGTCATCATGTCAGTGTTGCTCCTGACCTGTCTGTGATCCTTGATCTCATCACCTGGTTTTTATTGACTTAGATGTGTGCAAACACTTGGACAGGCAGGACCGTTTCATGAACATCGTCTCCCACTTAGGATGAACTTGTATTAACACATCTGGCGTTATGCATGTAATTGCACTTTAAATGTGTTCCTTGCAACAGTCTTCCAGATCCAGTCATGAGAATGGTTTTAAGATATTCCTTTTCTTGTCAAAGGCATTCTGAAAAGCTGCATATATATTCATTACAGTGCAAAAGTCTTAGGCACATGGAGGTAAATGCTACTGTATAGAGCAAGGATGTCTTCAAAAAAGTTTCTACATAAAAAAAAACAGTAATTAATGAAATAAAGTCAACAACTGGTGTGATGATGATTTTCTTAAAATATACGCTCAGAGATTTTCTTTTATAAGAAAATTAGTGTCTTAGTTTTAGAACCAGTTTTAGTACCAGCCACAGACCATCTGAAGACTGTCATACCTGCGTCTTTTTCATGCATGCAAAACTCAAGAGCTTTTTTTTCTTTCTGAAAAGTCGTCTTTTTATTAATGTGCTGCTTTCTTCTCTGGAATACAGATATTTTGATCATGAAGAAAATTTATTATTATTATTATTATTATTTTTTGCTTGAACACTAATGTTTGGAACAAAAGTTTAATATTCTTTTTAGTACACATTTTGTTTTATATATGATTATCATGTCTGCATCATTATGTACCATCATTTATTGTAAAGCGTCTTTGCAGCTTTGCATGTCTTTGCATGTCCATTGTTCTACAGCGCTACTCTATATGAATAAAATTAAATGTTTAAACTAATTTAATATTTCAAAACATAATTTAAAAGTAAGATTACAGAAGAATATTTTCATGCCTGTAAAGAAAGCAAAACACACACACACACACACACACACACACACACACACACACACACACACACACACACACACACACACACACACACACACACACACAAATTATATACAGTAGGATGCAGGTATATGAATGATATATAATTCATGTCTGCTTTATTATGTACAAAAACATAAATAAACAACATTACACACACACACACACACCCGCACACAATGTTTCTCATGACTAGCACAAGCACTGTTTTCTCTAGCGGGCAACAGATCAGTGAACACAGTATGAGTTGGTTTCAAAGACTTGTTTTATGTGCATGTGTTGGCATGTGTTGCTGCTTGTGTGTGACAAAAAAAGAGAGAAGTGTGCCTTTGGGTCTGGAGTTAAAATGGGATTTTAAATCAAGTCAGTGCAAGCATTTTCCTCATTTTTAATTCAGTCTCATACAGTAGCTGAAGGGGGTAGTGTTGCTGCCTCATCTCCGCAGCATCCCTGGTTTTATCCTGAGCTCAATGTAATGTGTGTGGAGTTCATCATGCTACACTTTGCATGGGACTGAATGTGGGTTTCGACTGGTTTCACTGGTTTCCTCCCTCTTTCCAAAAACATGCTGTTAGAATGATCGGGTAAGTGTATTGCCTCTAGTATTGAGTGTGTGTGTCCACATGGAATCCTGAGACCATACATAGTGTATTCCCATCTCACGCTCAGTATTTTTGGAATAGGCTCCGGATCCTGACTAGATTAAAACAGATACTGAAAATACATTGTCCATAGACAATGAGCCTGAAAATCATGAGCTGAAATCTATTGCTAAAGAGTGAAATGAAATAGGTGCATCATGAACAAGCAGTTGTAAGGTGTCTTCAAAAGTAGGAAGTAGGACTGAGAAAGAGGAAGAGTGTTTACATTCCGGTCATTCCAACTGTTTATTCCCAACAGAGAGAGATCACCTACGTAATCAGGATATGAGCTTGACATGGCAATGAAACTGCTGGTGTTTTTAAGCTTCCTATGGAATGCGATAGGGAAAAGTTGGGAACACTGTTCAACAATGAAAATGGTCTGATAGACAGCTTTCAATAACACTGAAGCAAGGGGTACTGTAGATGGAGGCCATCAGGTGTCCATATGAGAGCCAACAGTGGACAGCAGTAAGAAATTCTTCTTTCTAGCAACTCTGCAATCAAACATCCCTGCCTGACTTGCTGTCTTTTATTAACGAGCTACACTCTTGGATGTTCTCTCCTTCACATGATGGTAGAATCCATGACCCGACCTGACAAATGCAGAGCTATGCAATCACCCCCTCAGTCTGGTTTCAGTATCTGAAATATTTAAAACGGTGGAAAAGGCTTGCAAATCCATTGTCATTTGAGCATATAGATTTCTAATCTATTTTTATTAGGGCTGTTTATTTAGGATGCACTCTTAGCTTCCCAAAACATAATCTCATTTCAGAGACCATGGTAGTACAAATGAATACGGTAATGAAGCCCCTCATGTATCAGGCAAAAAGCGGCACCCAAACCCAATCTTTTCCAGATGGCACTGAAAGACCACATTATTTACATTCGGGTTTTGTAGTACCCCACTTACAATGCTATGAACCTCCACTGTTTTCAGGGTTTTTTCTTTTTTTTTCGTTTTATTTAACAGACTCTGATTATGCAGGAATGATGATTGTTTCCATTGGTGTGTCGTTGTCCTAAAAGTGCACCTCCTGATAAAAAAAAGGCAGTACACTCTGCCTATGATATTTGATATCCTCATTCACTGCACATTAAAGGCTAATCACTTATATCATTTCCATTAGGCTGAATCATTCACCCGTGGCTTTGTGGTTTTGGTCTGATTCATTATGCTCCAGTCCTCTTACTGTGGGTGCGGATGGTTAGCTGATTTCATTATGTCTAATTGTTTCTGTCTGTGAGGTTCAAACCATGATCAAACTGATAGTCTTCCAAGACAAAATTGAGTCTGTCCACTAGAGGGTGACCTGTACACAGGAATCATTATCTATGCTAACCCATGAATTTTGGAGGTTTTAGTGGACGGTGTTTCTTGTGGTCTTAGGTAGAAGCCTGTAAAGCTATGGTTTGTTGGGCCCTGCATGTTAGAATTGATGCATTTCACCTCAAAGGCATGAAAAACATCTTTGAAAGGTTATGTAACCATTCTAACCTCCTGTTTTTGCGTATTAAAACATAAAACAGCCAAGCCATTTTTCACACCAAAATGATTCTTCTGAACATAAAAGAAAACACTGTGAAATAACATATTGTCATTTCTAAAATATATGCATAAAAAATACGCACCATTCTATCATCAAGCCAAATTTCATTAATAATATCTTATCAGGTTTGCTGGATGTAGTTTCATGATAAAATATATTTTAAATCTAGAATTCTGTTAACAGTAAAAATAAATAAATAAAAAATAAAAAAAAAGAGGTATTTCAGGATTCCCAGCTATTTGTCTCTTGGACAGTCCACCCACAGATTGACCAGCAATCTGGTCTCTTTAAATATCTGAAATTCCATCCATCCATCCATCTAGTTTCCATGCTGCTTATCCTGTGTAGGGTTATAAGGGGGCTCCAGGCAACACATCGCAAGGCACAAGGATACACACACTCATGCACCCAATCATACCCTACGGGCAATTTAAACACACTAGACAGCCTACACCGCTTGTCTTTGGACTATGGGAGTAAACAGGAGAACCCAGAGCAAACCCACAAACCAGAGGGAGAACATGCAAACTCCATGCACACTGCCTGGAAGCAAAACTCCCATCCCTGATGGTGTGAAGTGACATTTCTAACCACTATCCCATTCATTATTTATTTTTTGGAATAAAAAACATATGGGTATATTCTAATGTGAATAGAAAAAAACAAATGGTAGTTATATTAATGAAAACTAATTCATGAAAACTATGTCTGTGTATATATTATCCTGTCTTCTGTGGTTGTTGCAGACTTGTTTAAAAGATTACTTGTTACTGTAAAGATTTATTGAGAATTATGGTATACTGTAGTTAGATGGTGTGTGACTAGCAATAAATAATATTAATAAAAAACGTGAGCTGTTTGTCCCGCTTGTAAGATGTATAGTGGATTTGACATGGATAAAGCTATAGAAATGCATAGCAATACTAAATTCTAATGTTTTGCCACAGAATATTACCATACATTATGGTTGCACACCACTGATACAAACAAAATACGATCTCAGTTTCCTCCTCTTTCACAAAGCATAAACAACAACCATCATGTAGCAATTCATCTGAAAGGTTAAAGGCTTGATTGAAAAAGATACCAATGTCTGAGCAGACTTTTAAGGATTCAAGAGGAGATTCCAACTGGCCTGTGCATGTCTGGACTTTTCTTTATTATAGAGAAACAGAGCTGGAAGGCAACAGGCCATAAAATCAGGTACCAGATCGTGCCAGTCTCTGAGCAATATATTGCGTACTTTAATTGTGCTCTAATTCCATTCAAATGTTAAAATTATTGTTCTTGGCTGTGTTCATACCACAGAAATTTCTAATTTTCAGAAACGTGTCTCCATAAACATGTCTTTTGTGCAGACCTAGGAATAGAAATATCTATTTTGAAGTTAAACAATCATTATATGCGTATGCTTGCTGTACATGGAATGTCTGCTAATTACATGTCTCTGTCTGTGGTATTAAAGGGTTATACTGTGTTACATTGTATTGCAGTTTTCATGTTCAGCACAGATGTTTTCTGATCCAATGCAGTGGAGCACTTAATCAAATTGTTGGCCACTGAAGTCATGCATTGGCTGCAATGTACGTTCTAAACCCCCAACAAACTCTGGTCAGCTCGGAAACCCTACCCTATTCTTTTTTTGGACCCCGATCTCACATTGTTCTATGTAGGCTGAATCTGCCTAACGATACCAGGTTTTGTGTGTGCCATGATGTGCATAAAGAGATTAAAGTTAAATGCAAAATGAAATGCAAATTGAAATAACAAGATTTAATGCAAAGAGGACATTGTAAACATATACATGCATCTGTTATCTATAGCACTCATCCTATGTAGGGTCATGGAGGAATGGAGCTTTTCCAAGGAAATTATGGCACAAGGCAGGGTACATCATGGACAGAGCATAAGCACACACACACACACAAATACACACACACAGTCAAACATGGGCAATTTGGAAATTCCTTCAACATACACTATGTATTGTTACTGTGGGAGAAAAAAAAGGAGTACCCGGAAAAAAAACCACCAAGCATGGGAGGAACATGCAAACTCCACATACACACATGCGTGCGCACACACAGAGACACACACCTTAGGCTGTGGTATATATCTCAAGCAAATGGACAGAAGGGGAAAATTCCAAGAAAAATAAAGAAATGTAATGATGTGCATTAGTTACATTTGGTGACTGGACAACTTGTGCAGCTTCCTGTTTCCCATCTCTGATATAGGAACATCTCATATACTATTGATGTGAATGTTTCTGCATTACTGCTGATTTATTAAAAACAAACAAACAAACAAAAAAAATGATAAAATAAAGTTTTTCTTGTAAATATGCTTACACCTAAAAGTTTTGGAACTTGAGTACAGACTTTCGACTGTCCTCCAGTTCAACTCTCTCTCTCCTCATCAGTCAACACTTTGGAGCAAAGTCTGAGTGACACACCAGTCATCTGTGTTGCCTAATGTGCTGATGCTGGGTAATGATATCCTGAACCAATAAATGATTGAATGATAAATAATAATCATACAACTCCTAGCGCGGCCAAAGTAAACTTAATTTCCCTGGTTGCACTGAGACCTTGGTGCCTCTCACTCTCACAGGAACTGATGACTGGCATAGGTGTGCTCATTTTAAGAGGTTCCTAAAGATTTTGCAGCTTGTTTGAGCACAGATCTTACATAACCTATTCTCCTAATTGTGTATGTGTGTGTGTGTGTGTATGTGTGTGTGTGTGCGTGCGTGCGTGCGTGTGTGTGTGTGTGTGCGTGTGTGTGCGCGCGCGCGTGTGTGTGTAAATCGAACAACGTGTTAGAGTTTCTGCAAGCATGGATCGAAATGATCCTAAGTGATAAGTGCTACACTGCTTCCTTGCCATAGCCACAACTATCAAATTTAACCCCCTCGATTATGAATGTATGATTGGGGGAAAGTGAAGACAGTGGAGAAAAGTGAGAGAACAGATTACTCTCCTCCCTCTTGCACTCATTCCCTCCTGTTCTGTCAGCGCTGTAGCAGAAAAGGAGACAAGGTGCTGAAACACAGCTCTCATGAGGGATACACCCCCCCCCCCCCCACACACACACCCACCATCACCATACTTACCATACACGCACACACACATAGGACCTGTCTACTTCACGACACCCAGTAGTTGCTGCTGTTCAAAACATATGTGTACGGAGAAGACAGAAGAACCATCGCAGCACCTAATTCTTCTCAGTTCAAGATCTGTGCATTTCAGCTGTGTGTTGCGTGGCAGTACAGAACCAGGGCAGAGATAACTCCATTATAGCCCACATGTTGTCTAATCTTATGTGTTAGTTTGGTTTTCTCGCTCTCGGCCTCGGCCTTGCCAGCCATGGCATGTCTATAATCAAAACCAGACTCTCCTCTGAGAAGCAAACATTGCTTTACACAAAATACTTGTCTCAAATTGTTTATTTTGCTTAACAGAGTTTTACACTAAAGTAGGGGGGAAAATGAGTTTATGAGTTTAAGCCGTGGAAATTTCCTTAGGGCGCTCCTTACATATTTTTTTTTTCAAACACATGGAACTATCCATCCGTCAAACTAGCTGATCCATCCATCTTCCCATCCATTTATCCATCCATCCACTTGGGTGGCAGGCGCCCTGTGGGCTTGGCAGGCTGCGGTGTCAGAGGGGAAGGCCTGTCTGTCAGTGTCAGGATGGAATGGCATATCAGGGAGTCGTTGATGCAGACTGAGGCCTAGTGCTCCCCAGACCCCCTGCCTGCTTCTATTATCACAGGTGGACTGTCGGTCACCACTAAGCAGCCTATCCAATCTTCAGCTCAGGAGGTGCGGTCAATAGGGCCTGATCATTATACACTCCAGTGAGGCATGGGAGGGAAACCTTGCAGGAAGAGCTGAAAGAGTGGTCATACACATAGGTGTTTGATGAGGAGATGAACAATTAGTAAGCAAGGAGAGCGATGAAAGATATGCCCTCGGTATATAGTTTTTTTGCAGGAGATTCTTTTTATTTACTCTCAGTAGATAAACATGTAATAAAGGCAATAATATACAACTTAATGCTTAAAAAAATTATGACTGATGACTAAGCAAATATTAAAAATATCCTGTAATAGTCTCCTAATGGTACAAACGGGCAAAAACAAACAAACAAACAAATAAATAAACAAACCACTCGATTTAAAGATAAAGACAGAAATGTCTTAATTAAAAGCTAAAGCATAGTCTTATTTTTTTTTTTCAGATTTGTGCTTTTTCACTTGTTGTAGCAGAATCATATGGCAGTAACACAATGCATAAAAATCATGCAGATACAGATCAACAGTTTCAGCACTGTGATCTCAGTGACTTTAAGCATGGCTTAGTTTCTGGTACCAGATGCGCTGGTTTGAATATTTTATAAAAAGCAGATTCCTGGGATTGTTACATACAACAGCCTCAATACAAAATTGTTGCAATAAATAAATAAAGAAATAAATCAATAAAGTGAGGATTAAGTGGGCTAAAACATTTTGCTTATCAGAAGGTGAAAATGGCCAGATTGAGCCAAATGACTGATGCTGACAATTAAAGTGTTCAACATGTACCTGCAGGATTTGTGCATTGTGCTTTTGGCACATTAAAGGCTGACTGCATAACTGTATAAATGAACAGATGTACAAGTGTTCCTAAAAAGTGGACATTGACGGTCTGTCTTCACTACCTAAAAAGGTTTGAACATTGAGCAGCTGATAGAAGGCTTGTTTTAAATTTTTTGTGTTTTTTTTTTTTTTATATAATGAGGATACAAGTAATATTATGAAGTGTGCTACAAACCAAATAACCAAATAAGAACAATTTTATATTTTAAATTCTTAACAATATTCCAGATGGAATGTAGTATTGATAGGGGGTGGGGTGTAGGGGGGGAGCCTCAATCTTTACCAAAGTACAAAAATCAATTAATCAATTAATCAGGTCAATCAATCAAACCATCCATGTACCTCTGTAGTCCAACTAGGGGGGTACAGAGGTACATGGATGGTTTGATTGATTGACCTGATTAATCAAACCAACTAGGGACTGTGGAATTTGGGAATGCCAATTACCCTAATCTGCATGTCTTTGGCCTGTGAAAGGGAACCCACTAAAGCATGAGGAGAACATGCAAACCCCTTCCACAAGGACCACAAGGTGGGAATCGAGCCCAGACCCTGGAGGTGCAAGGCGACAGTGCTAACCACTAAGCCACCGTACGGCAAAGTCAATTTAAAAAATCACTCAAAATACTGTTGCAGGAATTAGGGTAGAGGAAAATGTAAGAAGGGGCTGGATTTAAATAAACCACCTCTTCTGGAGAAGAATAGCAAAGGGCAAGTGAAGGAGGGAAAAACATCATGCACTTTTTGATAGAAAGAGCTTTATAATGGAAGTGCAAAGTGAAAACTATCTACGGGGTGGCCAGGAAACCGAGCCTAGAGGCTAGAAGTCTGTACAAGGACAGGAGGGTAAGAGAGGGTAAGAGACTCTGCACAGCACACACAGTACATCTGCTATATCTACATACAGATATCAGAGTTTGATGAGACAGAATGCTGACTGCCGGAGGAGAAGATCCTGAATATGGAATTATACAAATACAACCAGATGGAAAGGTGGGAGAAATGAACAGCAGATGTGGCTGAAGGAATAATAAAAGATCTGAAGCAAGAAAGATGTAAGATAATCTAGGCCTGGGGCTAATCCAGTAGGGTGGACTGAGTGCCGGATCGCAAAGCAGCTATGCGGTGTCCCTATTTCATAATCAAACACTGAGGAAATGAATTAGGTCACAATTTTTTGTACGAAAAACTATGTTATGTAAACTGTCTGCACACAAATACTGGCATATTGATTTGTTTATTAAAAGATATTGTTTCAATATTATGGTTACATATTTGAACAAGACACAGTTCAGTCTGCGTCCTCTGTGGAGTTTGTAATGTAAAGTAGTGTGTTGTACCAAGTTTGCTTTAGGACCGAATGGACCTTACGGGACGCCGTACAAGCTGGTGCGCGTGAGTTCAAGATGGCGGCTTCCATGAGTAGGAGTATGAGATGCCTTTTATACTTCATTCAAAAAAACAGTCTTAGAACAAGATCAGTTTGCACCCAAAAGGCGTCCGAAGTGAAGGTATGACTTAATTTTAACCCGAAACTATAAGTATTTATAGTGGTGTTTTATTATTATTCTTTTTTTTTATTATTATTATTTTTACATAGCGCATTGAACAAATGGGCAGGAATGAGGTTGAGCATGATAGAACTCCTAAATACTCAGAAAGCTCAGAGACGCATCATATTGGGATCTTTATCGTGCTGTCAAATAAGCAGCTACTAAATTAAAAAAACCCTAACGATTAACATTAAAAAATTAAACTTGTCCATTGAAGACATAAACAGATGAACTTGACTTCATCTAGATTAAATTAGATTCAACTTTGTACATATACAAAGTCAATGAAATGCAGTTAACATCTATAGTTATTGAATGTTGTGTAGTGTTGTGTCTATAACAAATGTACAATGTTTTATGTTGGTCTGTACTTTGAGAGCCACAACTAGCTGTAATCAAATTCCTTGTGTGTGTCAAAATACTTAGCGCATAAACCCGGATTCTGCGTCTGATTCTGATGTAAAAAGATCTTCATTCATACTGTAAGATGCAAAATGCAGATCTAGAGGCGGTTTCATAGCACATGAGGTCCTGGAAATCAGCGCTTTGGTGAACACATCAGATCAGAATATAGAGAAGTTTGTTAGTTATTTAGGAGCTTAAAGGCAAATTCACACTTTTCAGTGTAGTGGTGCAGAGGTAACGTCCTGATTATTGCGGTAGCTCATTTTCCGCATTACTTATTTTATTATCCTTTTGTTCCACTATTGTCTAGAATTGGCTAGACCAAAGCTAAAATAATTTTCCCATCAAAGGACGTTTGCATGTCATGTCTGTGCTTGGTAGGCTTCCTCAGGGTTCAACTCTGGTTTCCTTCCACCATAGAAAGACATGCAGATTAGGCTAATTGGCATAATTTCTCCCCTGTGGTATATAGTAGTCATAATATATAATGATATATAATACCCATCACAATTACTACTTCATTTGCAAATAAAAGCAGAAAAACTAATTACAAACAGAAAAGAAATACACAATCATTTTGTTCATGGTGAGAAACAAATTCTGTGTTTTTACTATATAAGCCAGTTAGTTGCTGCTAAATGGGTTTATTACAAAAACCTAAAATTTAGTGCAGTTTGTAGGTGTGCAATAACTGGCTATATCCCATCTCTTTCTATGCACAAATTTCCATCCTCCTTCGGCCATTTTATTGTCTGTACAGCTTTGACACTGAAACGGTAGTGGTGCTGGTACAGTATATGTGTATCAACCTGTCCCATCATCACAGGATTGCCTATGTTTTTATTTGTGCATTGTCACCCGACTGTGGTGACAGTTGCGTCATTGTTATGGTGGTCCATTTCTCTTGAAAAAAATCTTTTGAATGATTCTGAGTAAAAGGTGGCGAAGGTCTGCTTGCAGACATGTATTCTTGGCTCATCCATCTGTCCATTTATCTATGTCACTGCTAGTGGAATGGCAATTCCACTATTGCAAATTGTGAGTGTACACAGCAGATGAACTGAAAAGATTTTGCAATTGATCCTAACAGGGTTGAGGTCACCGCAAGGTCAAATGGCTGAAATGCCTTAATAGCTTTCTTCCTATTTATACTGTATTGTACATACCATACAAATGCTCTAAGTACCCTATTTTATTACACATTTACGATGGTGAGTTTGAGAATTAATTTTAATAATTTTTTTTACAAAAGATGAATACAACAGATGAAAGTCAGTGGGAGTGAGATCAGGACTATAGGGAGGATGCTTTAACACCTCAAATGCTCGATGTTTTTGCTACGTGTCGACAGTGTGGGGCTTTGCAGGTCATGCAAGATCGCAATGCCCTTGGACCGCAGTCTTCGGCATTTAATTCAAAGTTTAGACTGAGCATCACACTGTTACGAGCACTGTTGAATGTTGAACCTTTTTCCTGATAATTTTCCAAAACCGGCCCTTGAGAATTTCAAAAAACATTAATTTCTGAGCTGATGGTTGACTTTTGAACTCTTGGCAGCGATTGAGGATTTTTCCAATCCATACTCTGCCGCTTACTCTCTGTCTCATAGGGATGAATCCAGGTCTCGTCACCAGGAATGCTTCTCTTTAAGAAGCCTTCACCTTTCTTAGAGTAAAAAAAAATCTATTTTGTTTGCAGATATCCAAATCAGTTGTTTCGGCAACAAAAAAAAATCACAAGAGGAGAGTCAATTTTTGCTCCCACCGCAGATATAAAACTGATGGACCCTGAACAGCAGTGACCAGTGAGGCAGTAACCTTGAACGGAAAACGCTGATAAGACAAAGAGAAGTTTTAATATAAAAGATTGCAGATCTTTTTGGCTCATCCACATAGTTATACATGTTGTTTTAATGACTTTTCTGTTATTCAGTCAGTACTAAACATTTAATGGTGTCAGGTGAGGAGGCCCTGACATCAGAGTTCTTCCATATCAATCGTGCCACAACATGGTGCTCATTTTGTGCACGGGAGCATTGTCATGCTCGAACAGGTTCGGGCCGCTTAGTTCCAGTGAAGGGAAATTGTGAAGTTAGAGCATACAAACGCATCTTATTTAGTTGTGTTCTTCCAAATTTCTAACTGTCTAGGAAACTGTTAGAATCATAACCATATATGGGCGTGTTAGTCTGATGTTCACATTTTCTATATTTCTTAAACATATAAACAATATCATGGAGTCATTTTTTTTAAGAGCAACTATAACTGAACACTGAACATGTTTTTCTGTCGTGCTCAGACTGTTGAACATGAGGGCATTCAATAAAATACAGTGTTCATCTGGATATAGCAAGTACACCTGATAAAGTGAGTAGTTAATGTACATGTAGGTATAACATAAGAGTCCCTAAGGCGGTGGCCACTTAGTGTATGTGTTTCATGTTTCAAGCACATCCCGTGATTCCTTTTTGTGTTATATTTAGTTTTTAGCAAATGGTTATTATGAATGCTAAATATCAGATGTTATCAGAATAAAAAACAATATTATCTTGCCTTATATCTCTCTATTAAAATGCCTCCTACGTGCATGAACTGACTCCACCTCTGTATACTGCTAACCCTAGTTACTTGTTTCAGTTGCAGCTGAGATTAAGTAGAACAATGGCCTAATTACAGAGCTGTAAGTGTGCTCTGGAGTGTTTGAAGTGCACCTTCGCAGCTCAGGCCTGTCTCTGCACATGATTGACGAGCTGAGTTACTTGATGGCTGCTGCACACTCGGTGTGATGGAATGTGTGCTGACCGCCAACCCGTCTGTGTTTTGTTAGGCAGCATGTCGCTAGGGATGCTGGAGAGGTGTGTGCCGTGACGGCAGGGGGTGAGCGCTCCACAGATCTAGTGGCAAGTAATCGTAAGCTCTCAAAACCATCACATCACCCCTTCATTAACAGCAACAACATCAGGAATGAGGTGTTTTCGTTTGTTTTAATTTTCTCCAAATGTGGGCAACTGAACACAAACGCAGACATTCACAATGCCCCGAGGTGTTATGTGCGTCAAAACATTGAGTGTATTCTTGGCAGCCAGAGTTTATGAAAAGACATTTTAGCCATGGTAGACTAATATTGATGTGAACTATATGCTCCATGTTCAGAACGTCTGGAACTGGAAACTTAACCTAATAAAATCTCGGATGCTAAGTAAACAGTTGTGGCTGACATGGGTTTTGATTTAAGATTACATAACCCTCGTGCATGTAAAACAGACAGAATAGCTCAAAGATTTTCTCCACTTTTTTAATAGCTCCATTTTTAAAGTCGATGATAAAGTCGTCTTTAGTTATGAATATCAAAGCTTTGTTTAAAGAAAACTTGTGATGTACATTACTGAGCTGTGTGTAATGCTCTGTAGATGAGGGGGTTAATTCTTCATATACATGATCCAAAGTCTTTTTTTTTTCCCATACTAAGTGAATATTTGAAATTGTTCAGCTTGGCCTTGTGCGTGTTGTATTGCATGGCAATGGGCCTCTGTGGGCTGAGAGCTCTGACTGTGTGATAAAACATAGCGTTCCCTATGCAGCTCTTAATCGCCTGTGGTCTTAATGGCTGATATCAGTCATGTCAGCCCTGTGCCTTTACACAGAGGAAACGGATCCTAATTCTCCATAAGCTCCAGACGCACTCACTCTCATGTCAGTTAAAACCATTAACCCGACTCTCAGCAGTACGCAGGAGAAAGGACAAGAGGAAGAGGACCGTATATCAGGCAGACCTGATTATGATTATAATGAATTACAGAATTTATATAATAATTTGTTTTTACATGTCACTTAAGCACTTTAATTCACTCGGCATTGTTATTTTTAGGTCCGTCACATTGAGGAATGTATGCAGCCGTAAAACCATCCCTGGATGTTTTGGATTCATTTTTTTTTTTCCCAGATAATTTAGTCATTGTGTTTTGGCCCTGAACTCCTGTCTCGCGTCATCCTCCATGTAGACTTGCACTTTCAGGAAATCTGACGTTTTTAATTAAATTGTACCAGGAGACTATCTGGTATCACACTTTTGGGTTGCACTCAAGTCAACATTCGCTGCCTGTACTGGAGGAAATTAGACAGCCTGAGCAATGGGGAAAGACGGTCAGCAGGAGAATAGGATGTTGGCCAAAGCTACACCTGAGTTTTACCGTAATTATATATTGATAAATTTATGAGGTGTGTGTGGGTTATTTCTGTTCAGCTCCGGGGTTTATGTGGCCGATGTGTTATTAGTTGGGTAACACCTCAGTCTTTTCTCTCAAAGTTAAAAAGTCAACTGGCATTTAATTTAATAGCAAACATATCTCATGCTGATGGACAAAACCTGCAGTTTTTATCATTAAGCTACTGCTATACGTCTGTCCATACTGTCCTTTACTCAAGGGGGATTTTGCACTGCTCATTAGTTTTTTTTAACTTCTTTATAAATATCGATGTCCAAATATTAAGTCTTTACCGTAATAATAATAATCTATTTAGTGGCTATTGTAAGATGATCAGCAATGTGTGAATGGTATAGTAATAAAAGTCAGTGGCGCTAAACGGATCTGACTCTGTTTTAGGCCTCCGGCCCCATGGGCTTGTCAAGCAGTGGTGCGTAGTGGTGCAGCTGTCCTGGCCTGGTTATTTTTGGAGAGCGGCACAGCCCTTTCTCCTGCATGCGCTGTTTTTGAAGGGACTTCAGCGCCATTAATCAGATTGGGGACCCCACGGTGCGAGAGGGCCCCTGGCCCTGGCTCTCCACACTGCACGTTTCTGTTCTTCTTCCTGCACTCTCCGCACAGTGTGAAGTGCAGAGGAACCTCATCAATCTCACCTGTCCGAAATGTCAACCACAGATTTAATCAAACGTTCCGTCACCCCCCTCCACCTCCACCTTAGGAACACTGCCCCCCTTTCCCTAAAATACCTCTTCTCTTCTCTCTCGCTCACTCTCGCTCTCCTGCTTGATCATCAACTACTTTCTTTGCGTCTCTTTCTTCCCCCCCTCCCAGATCCCTTTCATTCTGCTCGCACTGTTTTTATTTTAGGTCATTCGCACTTTGCTTCAAGCTGAGTGTGTTTCAATGCAGAGAAAACACACGGTGCCCCAGTGCATCACACTTTTAAAAGCAGCAGTAGGACCTCTAAACTTTCAGTTTAAGTATTTCAGTTAGGCAGCGATTTGATGGTAGTCTGGTCCAGCAGGGTCGGGTGAGAAGGTGTGGGAGGGAGGCTGCAGGAGCGGCGGTGTTTTTAAGCATGATGCCTTAATAGGGTGCGAAAGGCTACGCTGACACACGCTAACAGTGAGTTCTGTGTGTTTTTCAGCTTGCTAGGGTGCAGACGAATTGTAGAAGCAATGCGAGTAGTGCCCCTCTCTCCATTCTTCCTCGGCTCTTAATGGATCGCGTGCTCTTTTAGATAAGCTGAGGATTCTTTACAGAGTTGAATCCTTCTAGGAGTAGCGTGTAGTAAATGCTTCGGTCGGCATCATTTAAAAACTCTGGGTAGTATACAGAGACAAAAGCTGGTACCACTTTTACACTAAAACTATTACACTGACCAGTTACACTATTCCATTAACCTAACCCTAGCCTGTGACGTATAAGTAATATAACAGAACAGATTGTTTATGTTTGAATCTACATACTCCAGAGGGATTTACCAATGCTTAAAAATATTGAAGTATTATTCAATTCATTTTTTAAATATATTTTTGTGCATTTACTGTGGTGTTAAATTGAGTCTTTATTTGTCACATGTACATTACTGCAGAAAATTCATAGAAAAGATTCTGTGAATTCTTTCTTTTTTTCCTCACATATCTCAGCTAAGGATGTGAAGTCAGACATGATGTGATATGATATGATATGCCCTTGAACCGCCAACCTTCTAATCAGTTCCCTGGAGCCTTAACCCAATGAGCTACCATCTTGCCCTCTAAATAGTTGCAAAAGAACTGCTTTACATTTAATTTTTACAAAGCAACTGATGTTACACTTATCATCTACCTCTGAGCATCTACATTACACGTATCTATTTGAGTCATTTCTAAAGAAACCAAAACATGGTACAAGGAGAATCTGGAGTAATATATAACCCGTGATTTGCCATGCCACCAGATCACCTGTCACTAGCTGTTGTGGAAAACTAATCAATCTTCAGACCAATCAGAATTGAGAACTCTTTTGTTCCATTGCATAACTATTAATATTATATTAATATACTAGTCATATATATATTTATTTATTTATTATTATTTTTTAAAGCACTTCAATTCCTCTTGCATTTAATACATTTTATTTACAGATATTCACTCACACATACACACTTGCATTAACTTGTTCTCCAAACCTGATATGTTATTGCAGATTTTAAAACTTTAAAACAAATTCTAGCCTGTCAGCGTACTAACACAAACGCAAAAAAACTAAGGAAACAGAATCATGTACAATAAATTATAGGGTGCGATAGTTTTTTTCCAAACGACCAGAACCAGAGCCTGTAGCATTCAGAGGAGCTGTTCTTGGAGCTAATGCCGTTTGCATAGTGGTGGATCTGACGCTGGTTTTCCGTACCTATTGCTAATGTTTCCAACGTCTTGACTTTGTGAAAATGAGCTATGTATTACAGATGAAACTGAAACACTACAGCGTCCTCTGGACTTTTCTTTTATTGGAAACGCAGGATGGTTGATTGACACCGTATGTACACGTGCACATTCTCTCATGTAAAAGCAAAACAGCACAAGTTTAAAACCTTTTTCACACTTTCAAATCTGTTGGTGTCGGATACTTACACACGGTCCGGGCTAATGCATACACCGTATGCTGGATGCTGGTGGAGAAAAATTTCATCGCCTGCTCGAGTACTGCAGCATCGCGGCCTGTCTGTGTAAAATACGAGGAAAGAGAACGCAGTTACAACTATAAACCTGCCGCTTGTCGTCAGGAACAAACCGAGGGAAAGGAAGCGAATCTTTCAGTCAGAACTCGCAGAAAGATATGAAGGCGATGAAAAGTGGATGGCCGTTTAAATCTGTAGGGTTAAGGGGTAGCTGTCCCAATAGATGAAAACAGAGAGAACCAGGCGGGCGGGATGACAAAACCACGAGATGAAAATGGACATGTTGTCCTGCGTATTTCTTATTTATTTATTTATTTATTTATTCATTCATTTATTTATTTATTCGTCATTGCCTGTTACGGAAGAGCAGCAGCTTAATGGGCCATGACAATCTGATGTGAACATGGAGGAACAGTGTGTGCGCTCCAGCTGTCTGATGAAGCCTGAGGACCGAAGGAGAACCGTTAATGTTAATGAGCTTATAAAAGAAAAAGAAAAAAAAAGTGTGCAAAAAGAACAAGTACGTTTGAGGCGAATGCGAGTTTCCATCTGCATCTGGTCCGCTCTCAGTGTGAACACCTCCGAACATTTCCCCATCGGAGAGAAACAGCACCTGGCAACTTCTCCCAAGTTCTTAGACGGGTCAGCGATATAAATAATGAGAGACACAGGCTTGTTAGAAATATGTTCGAACCCCCTGCAGACTTGGCACTGAGCATTGCAGAGACTCTGTGAAGCTTAAATCTAATTGTTGCCTTTATTATTTTTTTTTGTATAACAGTGCTAGGGTTTTAGTAAAACAGTCAGACTTTTCCCATCTTCATGAAGGTCAGAGGTTTCTAGGTGTTGGTAGATTTGAGCTCTGATAGTATGATTATTCCTTCGGTAGTTGGGCTTCGCCCTGTTTCGGCTTATGCATGATTGTCTCAAATGACACATTACCATGTCTGAGAGGGTAATAGCTGCCTGAAGGGGAAAAGGAAACATGCATTTGGTTTGTCAGAGCGAGGTGAGAACACACATTAGCCAGACTCAGACTATACACCCTAAAATTACTCCTGACACCTCTGAGAGGCCCTTTGCATCCAGGCCACTGCGCAATCACCGCTCACTTAGCTATAGCATTAATAAGCTGTGTTTTTTTTTTTTTTCTTCTTCTTTTTTTTTTTCATTCCAGCCAGTTAATAACTCTGCATTAGTTGTCATGTTCAGGGAGATGGAGACTAGCCTCAAGTCAAAATAATCCCAGATCAGGGGTTAATATCAGACTTTCAACAAGCCATACTTAATGCAAGAAATGAAAGTGGATTCTAACACCCAGTCAATGTACAACACCGGACTCATAAATGATTCTTAATACTCGGAAAAGTCCACCATGTTGTATCTATTAGTTATAGTTTAGCACTACCCATCTTAACTAAATGTAGTTTTCCTTCTTTCTCGTGCTGGTTGGTTTACAATATCTCTCTACTTTTCCCTGTGCCCTCTTCACCTCAGCTCGCTGTACTGAAGGATGGGCAGAGTGCCATGACTACATGGGATCAAGCTGCTTAGCCTGGCACTCTCTCAGTAAGCAGTGCCAGACCTGAGTGCGGCCTGGCTTGTTCAGAACCATATTCACAGAGGAATCCGTTAGTTGAAAGCTGCCTCTCTCGTCCTTTGAAAAATAAATTTTAAAAAGCCTCTGTATTAAGAAATCAATTATGATTTTCCCAATTTGCTGTACGATGTGAAATATCCAGTCCCCCGTTTTTATTTCTTCACTCCTGTGAATGTTAACTTTTAAACATGCAGCTTTTAAAACATGATAAAGTGTGTTCATTGGCCAAGGGCTGCTTTTGCTGCTTTTATTTAATTACATGCTTTAGACTGATCATTTTGAGAACGTCTCTAAACCATTGCGCAAAATTCCCTGTATTTTCCAAGCTAATTATCCAGAGTCAATGCAGGTGCCTTCATATTTACCTTTTCTCTTTTTCCCTGTTTTATAATATTAACCTTTTTTTAGGTTTCCCCCAGTTATTATTCTAATGGATATTTAGTTATTTTTCATATCTATATGATCTATCTGTAAATGCTATGAATATTCTCTATTATGTCTGCATTTCATCTCTTTCATTGGCTTATATCTACTGTTACTCCTCTCTCTCTCTCTGTCTCTCTCTAGGGCGTCCACGGAGGGCGTGTGTTCTCAGGAATCCAGCCCACAGGGATTCCTCACCTAGGAAACTACCTCGGCGCTCTGGAGAGCTGGGTGGCCATGCAGGACGACTACAGCTCAGTGTTGTACAGCATCGTTGATCTGCACTCCATCACCCAGCCTCAGAACCCAGAGTTACTACAGAACAACATCCTGGACATGGCGGCCAGCCTGCTGGCCTGTGGCATTGACCCCACACGCTCCATCCTTTTCCAGCAGTCTGTGGTCAGTCTCGCATCTCTCTGGAAAACGCAGCAGCTTTTTGCATTACTGTATTTTTTTTTAAAGATTTTAAGGCAATCAACATCAATGATGTCAGAAAGGAGGAAATAAACTATTTTCACTTTATATATAGCTGTTTTTTAATGTTTTTATTACTTATTTATATTTAACTCAACAAGAAAATGATAAATGAGATGTTTTCATCCAAGAAATGGCCTGAGATTCATTTATCATGCTCACCAATCAAGAGTCAGCGAGAATCCATGCCATCAGTAAATGTTTATTTAATTGAGGTTTGTTTCAATGCTTATTTTGTTTAAACTGATGCCTATCTTAACTGGGCTCAATAAATCCTTGAGTCAGTGAAAATGTTCTAAACCATTTCCATCTTTTACTTCAAAGAAAGCCACATGAAGTAAGCGGAGACGATAATAATAGACTTACAGTATTCAGCAGCTCAGCCTTTAAAACTCTTCATCTAACCTCATTTCAACGATGAGCTTGGGCAGGTCTGGCTTCAAGATACCTGAGAGGTGTGTGTGCGTGTGCGTGTCTGTGTGTGCGTGTCTGTGTGTGCGTGCGTGCGTGTGTGTGCACTTATTTGACATGATAGAATTTTAGGGACACTGCGAGTAAATAAGTAGGGTTGCATATGTGCACAAATACTCTCTCTGTCTCTGGCTCTCTCTCTTTCTCTGTCTCTCTCTCTCTCTCTCTCTCTCTCTCTCTGTCTCTCTCCCACACTTCTGTTTTTTTCCAGTTTAACTTCATGCCACATATCTTGGCAGGTCTAAAGACCTCCCATTGAACACACTAGCACAGGACTGTTCCACATGTAAAAATAAAAGGCCTGTCCAAAGAAAACACTTGACTTCATTGAAAAAATGGTGACAATCTAAAATCAGTCAGATCTAAAAAGTGTGTGTGTGATTGGAGGTTGCACTCTTTTTACGGGAATAATATCCACACACCAGAGAGTGAGATTTATACGGTATTTCTGTCAGTTTGGAGTTGCAGGGACTATCCCATACATTTTCGTGCATATAAAATGCTAAATGTTGATACGGAAGAAGAATAATCAGTATTAATGTTTTGCTCTCTGGAGCCGTGCTAACTTGTTCTTTACCAAGTTATGTAACTCTGTGGCAGACTAACCGTTCGCCCGGCTGCTGTTTTGTATTTAAAAATGGACTCGTTTCATTTTCTTTAGTCTTTCCCGTCTCACACCTTCTCACATATATATTAGCTTGGCTTAAACAAATACTTCACAAAGTGGTGTAAAATCACCCCTAATGTTCATTCCTGCTGTGGTTTACATCAGGGTCTTTAGAATCCTTTTGTAATCGAGTGAGATGGCGATCACGTCGCCAGCACCCATAAACTTTAATTTTCTGAAGCAGAGGGGTTTAGTGCCTCGTTTCTTCCTCTCTCAACTGGAGTTTTTGGCAGGAGTTACAGCAGCAAAAACCCCGCATGAGCGTTCTCTCACATGGTTTTAGCATGAGGCAAAGACCTCTTTAAGTGTCCGTGTTCTTTAAGCCCCAGAGGATGGGCCGATTTAATGGCATTTGAGTTATTAGAGCAGATGAGGAAGAGAGAGGCTCCTTACTGGGGATCTGTGTGTGCGTGCGTGCGTGCGCACCCCTCCATACATGTATGTCTCCATGTTGAAGGAGTACTTTTCTCCTCACAGTCATACATACATACATACATACATACTGTATGTTTATTTTACAATGTTACTATACACAGTAGGCTTTGAGGAAAGCGTGATGAATATAAAAGCATCTGTGGTGTGTTTGTGTGAGATTTAAAGAAATGCATTATGTCCTGTGCAGGTTTCAGAGCATGCTGAGCTCTCCTGGATCCTGGGCTGTCTGACCAGCATGCCTCGTTTACGTCACCTTCCTCAGTGGAAGGTAATGATTCTCAGTGAAGATTTTTTTGGATTTCAAAGACTAATTCATATTTCTTTAGTCACCGGTAAAATATAAAAGATGAGGGTCATGCCTAGTGCCAGGTCTTGGGGTTTTCACTGTGATCTCATACGAACCTGCTGTACCGTGTCTTGGCACCTGGCAGGGATGGAGAGGTGTCTGACTTTCCCAAAGCTCAGCTAGGTTTTATTGTGTGTGTGTGTATGTGTAGGAATGCTCGGGCAGCAGCCGAGCAGCCTCTCATCGCTGCAGGGAAAAGTCCTTGCTGTTTACTCAACAGCTGAGTGCACGTTAAACGTGGCGGAAAACGGTCTTTGAATGCCGCCTGCATGTGTTAACGTGTGAAACAGAGGGAGATTGTTGTACAGATGAACAAATACATGAAAAATAGTGAAACTCCCAATAGAAACTGTGTTGTGGTTGAATTTTATTGTGATTTACTATTACCCTCTCTTTCTTTCTCCCCCCCTCTCCTGCTGCTTTTCTCAGATGAAGAGTAAGCAGAAGAGTGAAGGAAGTGTGGGTCTGTATACCTACCCAGTGTTGCAGGCTGCAGACATATTGCTATACAAGTAAGACCTGTTGTGTTTGCCGCATGCGGTGTGAACAGTGCTCACACTGACTGATTGATTAACATTTCGACTAATGATGTTATGTGCAGATCCACACATGTACCAGTAGGAGAGGATCAGATCCAGCATTTAGAATTAGCCCAGGACCTAGCCCGTATCTTTAACAACAGTTTTGGAGAGATTTTTCCTGAACCTCGAGCGCTGCTTAGTAAGTGATTAATCTGTTTGTTTATTCATTTACTTGTTTTATTTTCCAGTACAATTAACCTGTTTTTCCTCTTATTAGGTCTGATATATGATCTGAAATATAATTAAAAGCGAAAAAGAAGACATTTAAGAATAATCCTGAACTTACTCCGTGAACATGAACTTGTGTAGTCAGCACTAATAAAATGCACACTTACTGTTTCTCTCGGTGACTTCAGCAGTGTGTGTTTCATCAGTGTATGCACATGCACATGCACATGCACGCATGCACAGTCAATCAGCCGTATATGGGGAAACATATCCTTTTACTTGGTCAGTCAGATGGCTACGTTAAAATAGCAGCAGGACAAGCTCCTCTTGGAGCCCCTTTTATGCTCTCCAATTATCTGCATCATATGAACACAATATGAATCCAATCATGCATGCCATGGCACTTTGATTAAAGGGCTTTCTCCTTCCTCTTCTTTCAGCGTAATGCAAGGATAATAGATTGGTGAAATCTCCATCTAATTTTGATGGGGAAATGATGGGTCTGGAACAGTGCTCTTCTTTTTCTTTATTTTTTTTTACTTGATATGAAAAAAAAATTGCTGATCTCATTACGAGTCTTAAACTGGACTTGTATGGAAGTGCAAGGTCTAGAAGCAGGGAACCTTTAGACATGATGCAGTAATTATTAGATAAGGTATCAGCATCCTTATGACTCATCTACAGTATGTCATTGGACAAGTAGGGTGAGGAAGAGGGTAAACCAAAACAATTGTTTTAACCCAAAGCCATTTTAATTCAAAATCACCCTCCTTATTATAATATTGATTGTGTATCTCATTATTTGCACCTATCTTGTGACGTTTACTTTATAACCGGCGATTTGTTTATTCAGTGTTACATTTTAGCATCGATTTAATCTTTTTCTCTTTTCTCTATCAGGTTCTACACGGAAGGTGAAATCTTTAAGAGATCCCTCCTCTAAGATGTCTAAGTCAGATCCACAGAAGTTAGCCACCATATTCCTTACCGACACTCCTGACGACATAGTATTTAAAATCCGTCGAGCTGTGACTGATTTCACATCCGAGGTGACCTTTGACCCCGTGGGCCGGCCAGGTGTAGCCAATCTGGTGTCCATCCATGCGGCTGTCTCAGGCGAGACTGTGGAAGATGTGGTCAGGTCAGCCAAAGGGCTGGACACTGGCAAGTACAAGACTGTTGTGGCAGAAGCTGTGGTGCAGAGACTGGAGCCGATCAGACAGGAGATCCAGAGACTGAAGGCTGACCGAAGCCACTTGGAGAGTGTATTAATTAAGGGAGCAGAGAAAGCCCGCAATCTGGCGGCCCCAGTGATGCAGGAGGTCAGGAAACGTGTGGGCTTTTCCTAATCTCCTAATTGTCATCTGACACAATTTGATGCGTGTGGATAGAGAGATATAGAGCAAACAAGGTTTTATAGGTGGCAGATTTCAAGAATGTTTGAGTATTTTCACATATAATTTCATGTTTGTCTGATTTATTTTATTTTATTTTATTTATTTCAGGGCATGCTCCTCTTTTGTGTACATGTTCAAAAATAATATACATAGCTCTCAAAACAAGAACTGTAATTTCTCATATCACAACAAAAGAAATAAAAGTTTATTTTTTAAAGAGTTGTTAGTTCACACTATGTATATCTGAAAGGACATCTCTTTAAGAAAAGTTGAATGGAATGATCTAGGCAGAACTGTGTTAATAATAATAATATGCTAATCCTCTCTGCTTTGTTGACAGATTTTCAGACTTCTTTCAAACTAGAACTAATAAATTTAAAGCTGAATAGTGGTTGTCATTTTTTTTATATAGTTGTGTAGATTTGATTGGGGAAGAGGGTTCAAACTTGCAAAACAAAACGAGAAGCTCTAGAAACCTGTAGCAGATAATATGTAATATGTTCCACATATTGTTTCCTTAAGCACTAAGACACTTTATAAATATCAGCCACATATTCAAATTATGGAAAATCCTTTTATGTATATATACACTACCTGTCAAGAGCTAGGACACAAAGTTAGATTTATTTCCTGCATTCTAGAACAATACTGGATAGTTTCAAAACTATGAAATAAGACATATGGTATTAGGTAATTAAGTAACATCAGTTATTTTAAGACATGAAGGTCCGCTGGTCTGGAAGAGTTCTTACAATTGTCAAGTGCATTTGCAAAACCCATCAAGCACAATGATGAAACTTGCTCTCATGGAGACCGTCGCATGAAAGCAAGACCAAAACTGCTGCAAAGGAGAAGTTCATTTACCAGCCTCAAAAATCATCAATTAACAGCATCCCAGATTAGAGCCATATGAAGGCTTTATAGAGCACGAGTAGCAGACATCTGAATATAAACTGTTCAAAGGAGACTGTTTTGTATCTTGGATGCCTGAAGCAACTTTTGAATAGTTATTGTGTGTGTGTATATATGTGTATATATGTATATATATTTAGATGTATATATTATATATATACACACACACACACATATATATACACACATCTATATATTGTGTGTATATATATATATATATATATATATATATATATATATATATATATATATATAGAGAGAGAGAGAGATGTGTATATATATATATATATATAGATAGATGTAGGTAGATAACATTTTTAAAACAATTGTCATAGTGTAAATCTCAGTTGCAGGTGATCTGTATAAAGTGCTAACGTTAACAATAGTGAAAATCGTAAATCAGAAAAAAAAAAACACCTTCATCCTGTGGTTCATTTTCCCCTTGTGGTAAGGGAAGTTACCTGAAGTTTGTACCTTAAATCAGCACTGTGCATTTTTGTGAGGAAAGAACGTAAAAGCAGCCTGTATTTAAAAAGTAAATGTTATTCTTACGTGTGCCATATATTCTCCATAATATCTGAGAAATTGTAAATGAAATAGCAGCCATAAAGAAGTGTAAAAATGTGTGTGTGTGTGTTTGGGGGCAGCGGTGCAGGTGGGGTGCGGAAATCTTACTTGGCGATCCATTAGCCTTTGCTCTGCTCCAGTGTCCAGTGGAGGGATTTTACGCACAGCGCAGACAGCATTTCACCCCACAACCCTTTATTACAGTCTACGAAATTTGCAGGTAGTGAAGGGCCGTACAGAAATATTTTTCTGTGTCTGAAAATAGCATGTCTCACTGAAAAGAATCCGACTATACTCATGCAGTAAAATGTGCTCATATAATATGATTTAATATTCGGAAGTGAGTTTACATTTTTATTGCATGTGTTATAAACGAAGAAAGAACATATCGCTTTTGTTTTTGAAATGTCTCGAATTTTCCAGTCTGAGGCAGTTAAATCATGGGGTGCACATTTCTCACACCTTTTGCTGGTTTATTACCTGATAATATTAGCGCGCCTGTTGGACTGTTCCTTATGAAGTCGAGGATTAAACTCGAATTTGTTTTATTACATGATAATCCTTCGGTTTAGCCCATCTTTATCGGGACTTCTGTTTGATTTGTTCAGGTAAGGACTTACGAACTCTGTAAAAAAAAAATAAAAAAAAAAACAACCCATGACTCGTGCGGCCCAGAGCACTTTAATGTGCTTTAGTTGTGTGTTCCTGTAGTGTGCAGAACCATACACAGAGAGAGCATTTGGTTCTCCAACAGACTGGCACGACAGGGGGCACTGTAAAAGCTGCACTCAACACTGTAACATAAACACACATCGCTTTTATTAGACAGCCTTGTTAATTAATATTTATCATAGTTTTGATTTTTTTTTTGATCCCCCTGGATTTATGATTGTCTAGTTTTAGCGAGTTGGGTTGCAGCTGTTGTTCTGTCTCAGGCCAGTCTGCACTGTACAGCTCACGACTTGTTGGTAAATACAAAGAATGAATTTTGGCCAAACGCGTTAGAGACCATAATGCGTGAAAGTTTCTCTTGAAACACTCAATAAACCTACAATTTTTAACCAGAACGAAAGCTGTATGTAAACAGTGTAACGAAGATTATTTTAAGAATATAGATTGAAGCCGCATTTTTTTAAGTGTCATCAATTTCTTCAGCATTTTCCTCTATATAAAACACATTTATTATTATTATTATTATTATTATTATTATTATTATTATTATTATTATTATTATCTCACGTGTTTTGAATTCTCTTTATATATAAACCAGGTTTGCTCGAAATCGACTTTTGTTCTTATTATTTATTTATTTATTTATTTATTTAAAGAAGTTACATGTTTCCCAATAGGACTAGCTAATAGGCGCATTTGACCGCATCAAATATTAGAGTCGGGTTTTGCTTAGAACATCACTGTTTCAACATATACGCTTGGTTAATAAATGAGTTATGAAATGCTTCACTGTTTAAATGCTGCTCGAATTAATTCAGGTTAATCAAAGTTATATAGCATTTTTAGGAATTTTCTGTGTCTAATCTACTATCACTCTTAGTTGAGATTTTTAAACGACAAAAGACTGGTAATCACTTCGTAATCACTGAATGCCTTGTGGGCATCTAAATGCCGCACTTCATGAACACTTCATGTTGAACATTTTTGCCTACTGGTTTATTTAGACAGATTTTTGTACTCCATTTACCTAAAAATATAGCTATATTGAAGTTCAGTATTTAGATTTATTTGACTTTTTAAAATCAATAATTTTTTGCCCTTTTTACTATCATCTGTTTTCTCGCTTAAACAGATTTCCATCCACAATTTAATGCGCAAATATAAGAGAAAGATAATGTCACTTTTTTACTTATTGTAATAACCAGAAGGAAACTATCCGTGAAAGTAGATCTGAACTGGATGAGTAAGTTGACTGATATTAAACGAGTAAAATTGCACTGGATAAACCAATCATAAACCCAATTATTTTTAATAGAAAACTTAAGCTGATCGTTTCCCACTAACAAATATTTAAAATATAATATAGGAAATATACCCTGGTTATACAGAAGGTAATTTCAGCGCAAAGTGAAATGTTATTGAATGACTTGCATATGAAGCAGATTCCCATCAGATTGTTATTATTTCCCCCCTTGGTATTTAAATGATCGACGGTAGCATTTTTAAAGACACTTCTTATTTTTGCGTACTTTTGCGCATGATCATTATTAAACGATTTGTGATGAACGATGGCCCAGCTGAAATCTCGTGCTCCGGGGCGAAGTGATTTTGCCCTGCTCTCTCATTGGACCGCACGTGCTTCCTCGGGCAGCTTCCGCGCTTGTGATTGGTTGAAAAGAGTTTGACAGAGAGTTAGAGGGTTGCTCTCGGCGCTTCAAAAAAAGTTCTCCAGAAGCGAGTATCAATCAGAGAGGAGACAGAAAGACAGAGGCAGAGGACTAGAAAGTGGAGCCACAGAAGATAATTGATCAAAATACACCTTGGAGCGAGGTGATCAGCACTTTAGGAATGATCTCGCACGTGTCCAGGATCTTTAAACGTGCGCACTAGATGTGGATTTGGATTATTTTTGTCACTGGAGAACTTTTTGAACTTGTACAATCATCGTGCGTGTGTGCGCCTACCCTGTTCTCGGTGCTTGCGGAAGGCGTTGTTAAGCTTCACTCTCGGCTGGATTTGGCGAGGGAGAGATGAGCGAGAGGAGGCGTTCGGCCGCCGCGCTGAGCTCCAGAGCGCACGCCTTCTCAGTGGAGGCCCTCATCGGCACCAACAAAAAGCGGAAGCTCCGAGGCTGGGAGGAGAAGGCTCTCGAGCTCTCTATGGAAAATCTCGCAACCAACGGACAGCTCGGAGACGCAGAAGACGCCGGTCAGTGCCTGGATATCGACCCGGGTTAGTGCGCAATCACGCCGTCACCATGGCCGGTGGTATAACTGTCAAGCGCTCCCTATACTTTTCTTGTCTAACATCGGTGTTTATGTAAATATGTTCTGAATGAGAAACACAATTTAGAAATAGGAATTTCAGTTTTTACAATTACAATAAATTATAATAACTTTTTAAACAGCCAAAAAATACTAGTTTGTCATGAACGTTTGGCATGAACACATCTCTGTGTACAGTAATTAACGAAATGAGAAAAATAAATCCTATATCATAAACAAAAAGAATTAAATATAATGAAATTCGAAAATGTATAGAATAGCTGCAATAAACAAATGCACACATAAAATGGTTATTTCAATGTGTGTGCGCGCGCGCGTGTGTGTGTGTGTGTGTGTGTGTGTGTTTGAGAGAGAGACAGAGAGAGAACATATTTTTAGTATCAACTGCATTAGCTGAATGTCTTAAGAATAATTTTTGTTAAAGCCCCTCCTTAGGTTGAAAGTCAGATCATTTATTTCATGCCTCAGTTAGCGCTAAAGGACCCTCATTACTAAACTGTTACTGTTTTGTTTGAAACCCGTTTTATCTGTATAGCTCCTACCATATAGGATACAACAAGTTTTTCATTTCCGCCTGACTTGCGGTGACCGCAAGAGTGATCCTCTGTGGTCAGCAATAGTCCAATGTAGATGTTTACATCCGATCTAGAACTGTGTGTCTTAGTTGTCTATCCGAGTGTGAGGGGGTTTGACAGCAGGTGTGTGTGTGTGTGTGTGTGTGTGTGTGTGTGTCTGTCTGTCTGTCTGTCTGTTTGTAGGCCTGTTTTTGGACTGAACAGTCACCCGGTTTGTCACCACTTGAATAGCCTCGCCAGTGATGTAGACTAACACACACCTCCAGTAATATATATAATTGAAGGTCTATTATTAAATATAATTGAATAATTATATTTTGTTTAATTTTAGGAGGCATTGCTTTAGTAGGCTGTTTTGCGAATATTAATTTCTAGCATTTATTTTAAAAGGATGAACATGCAGCCTTCTGGTCAACTGAGAACAAGGACAAATTAAGTTCTTGTCGTTTCTTGTACAGAAAGGTCAGACAACGTTCTCCGTTTTAGGACTACTTACAAATAATCAACATGTAGATTACGCAACTGGCATGAAGATGATCCAGATGTATTATATTTCAGATCGTTTATAAAGGTAACCTTAAATTGATATCGAATCAGATTTTTTTTTTTTTTTTTTTTTTACGATTCTCCCAAACACGGCCTCTTTATTTGGTCATCATAACTGCAAATGGAAGCGTTTTGATGGATTGTATATACTCCAAATAATATTTAACGTATTACAACAAGCTGTATGTATTCAATTTATTATTATGTTGTGTTTATTTTTTATGGATATTTGGACATTTTCCATGTTTAAAGCCTGAGAGATGATGAAACTCCAGGAAACATTACCAAACAAACCTTCTTGCACTACCCCCGTAGTTTAAAGTGGACAATATACTCATGTGGTCCCCTAAATGATCGTAAGGAGATAATCTGATGTAGTTGATAAATATTAAACAGGTAGTTTGGGGCCTGGTGTGGTCGTGTGTGCCCTGGACAAACAATTCAACAGGCAGAGTGCTCGCGGAAATCAGGATCAGCTCTCACACCAAAAGTATACACACATTTATTGAACGTTAAGCTGATGAGATTCCACAGTAAAAGTCTTGAGTGCCCAGTGGTGTGTATAATTCCCTTCACACTATTCATACACAACATATAGGCAATCTTGGTTCACAAACACAAAGTGTATAATCTGCTTTGTCTAATTATTACGGTTATTTTGAATATCTTGTAGTTGCGTTAAAAAGTTTTTTTTAAATGTGATATAAAATTTCAATACTCTCTTAAAAATGAAACAGGTTTGTACTTGATATTTATTTATTTACTTTTAATTAGATTGGATTAGATATTTCATTAGAATTAGATTTTTGTTCTCCTCCAAGTCATTAGGATTTCGCTGTCCTGTATGAAATTCCCTGATCCGCGTTGAAATTTCTAATTCTGCTTGTTTTTTTTTTTTACGCATTTTGCATGAAAGTATATTTAACAAATATTTTTTAGATTCAATATCCTTATCCCGGTGCGCATAGGGACGCAGAAACACACACACGCGTTTTATATCACACAACGTATCATCATTTTTCTTGTCAATATGCTATAAAAATATCTATTTTTAAAAATGCACACAAAAGCTTTTTCCGAGTTTGGAAATCTTCCTGATGGCAGGTGTACATGCGTTTTTTTTTTCATTAGAAACACCTTTTATTTCGATTGCACTTTATAAAATAAAATTTATTTTCATTTTTATTGCAGAATACGAATAAAGGGGACATAACCTATTTTTCCTTTAGATTTACTAAATATATAAGTCAATCTGACAAAAAAAAAAAAAACATATGTTTGCTCTTCTTCAGTGACACGGTGTGACCATCAGGCTATTGTGTCCCTCAGTTTTATGATATATATGATCCGATCATATATTTTATGATATAAAGGAACCGATCGCTAGATTTCTCTGATTCGAATCTTACTGAGAGAAGCTTAAAACAAAGGACGACAGATGTGTGTGCCTAAAAAGGAGGTTTAATCTTTATCTTTATTGCCTCCTTTCACGTGGGATTGAATTAAATCCAGCGGAAACAGGTGCTTCTGTTCTTGCTGCATTGGGTTACTCTAACATTTCATGCTTACTGAGTGGCCTCATACCCAAGTTAAAGTCTTTCTTCAGTTCAGTTCACGGCTTCAGCTCGATTTCATACCAAGGAATTATTCGTTGCTGAAAATTCAATTTTACGTAAAATATACAATTCTTATTTGAATAGTAACATTATGCTACGTAGGCTATTTTTGTCTCAGTGACTATTCAAAATGTTATTTATGATCGAGAACTAAGTTCTGCGGGTATATTAAAAATAATTATCCTTCGAGCACAGTTAAGCAGATCTCAATAAACTCTTGCAAAAAAAAAAACACATTTACAGCGTGTTTTTTTTTTTCTTCAAGTTTGTCTTATTGGTCTATAGATCTAGTGATGTATAACACTGCGATACTGTTTCTGCTGTGGAGTTTGACCGATGATATTGAGACAAGCGAGCTCGTGTTGAGGAAACGAGGAGCTGATGACAGCAGCAGTGAAACGGTACCATATGATTAGTTTGGCTGGAGGTGAGAGCTCTGGTACTCATGGACATTCACGGACAGTCGTGTGAAAGAGAGAGACATCAAGACGCTGATAAGAAAAATGGTTTCAGAAAGGCAATAAAATGTTTCCCTCTAAGTCAAGGCCGCGGCCATGGGGCTTTAGGAGCCTGTCTCATGTGTGCAGGGTGAGTTATAAAGCCAGTGTTGCTGGCCAGTGTCCATGTCTCTCTGCAGCTCTGCGTCCGTGTTGCCTTATTTGCATTGCGAGTGCTGCCAAAGCAATCTGACTCGTGTGAATAGTCTCTGTGCTGGTGTCTTTAGTAATAAAAACGCCCAAATAACAAGCCAGTATAGTGAAATTCTGCTCTTCTACACACCGTCTTCACTATTACTCAAGTCTGTTCCCCATGATCTATCTATCTATCTATCTATCTATCTATCTATCTATCTATCTATCTATCTATCTATGTGCATGTATTGCTAATTATAAACATAAACATTGAATAGCTGTATACTGGAATATAGTAAATATACCCTAATCAATATCGTAAATATAAGATCTACCACCTGTCAACTATGATTTCTTTGTATAATGCATTTTAAAATATAGCATTCCTATTTTTTAACGCACTTGATGCATTATTGATGACTGCGCTATATATTTTTGATTTGTCATTTATATTTAAAATAAAAACTATTCAATAGCTTAGGATAATAGACTAACTTTCGGTCTCATTCTCTATACTATTTAGTAATTATAATTTGGTTTAATTTTTACACATCATATTAACTTTTTATTTCAACAGGCGAATCATAAATATTGTCTACATCGAGAGTGAAGATTATGTATCATCCTAAAAAGTCTATTTTATCCACTCTTATTATTTATTATTTGTCTGCCTACTTTTAGTTGTCTATAACTCTGATAAGCTCATAATTTACATTACATCCATAAAATACATTTACATATATTTAGACCCCACTGGAATATGCCGCCCATTTAGCGTGTTAATGTAAAATGCCATTCTACCACATAGAATGACATGTATTCTTATTGGTGGTGGGTCTCTGCCTTTTCCTGAAGCCATGCTCTTCGCCCTTAACTTTGATAGGCCTACTCATGCTTTATATGTTGTTGTGGTACCGTTGGCAGACTGCGAGGCCAGTCCAGGCTCGGACGGCGAGGTGCTGGCGGAGAGATCGTCGTGCTCGCTCGGGAGTCCCGCGGATCTAAACCCCGCCGCCTCCATGGATGAGATCCAGGTGGAGCTGCAGTGCGCGGACCTGTGGAAGCGCTTCCACGACATCGGCACGGAAATGATCATCACCAAGGCGGGAAGGTACAGTACATCAACGGAATATGTGATTAGGTCATTTGGATTACCAGATTGTTTTTGCAAGGGAGACTTAAAAGTTCATCCACCCCCCAAAATAGTCCGGTGTAAAGGTCATCAGTTATACGTTGTGTTATTAAAGACATATTTCTTCGCCACAGCAGGGTGGCATAAACGCGCGAAGATCAGTCACTCGCGCTTACACCTACACACACCGTCATTTCGCAAGGGGACGAATTCGATGCCGTTATATTTTTTCGGGGTGCTAATGGTTTTCATATGGGGGCCGAGGGCTCCGGACACGCGAGAGCCGTCCTCTCATCATGCGCCTGTGCTGTCTAAACCCATCCCACAGAGAAACACTGCAACGAGAGCTGCTTTTAATTAATATCCCGCAAATATGTTTTTAGTTTTCTTGCTCTTTCGAGCCGTGGCACCAGCTCAAAGTGAGCATGTAGCCTAACCTCTCCTGGTTTGTTCCGGCGACTACAGGGTGTCCAAAAGTCTCCATACACAGGAAATTAAGACCGTTATAATGGCAAAACATCCGCTACACAATTGTTTTTTGTAAAACATATACAGTGTCATCGCATCCACTAATGATTAAATAATAAAGGAATAAAATATATATTTTTAAAGGAATGTTTCTGAAAAATGGTTATTTCTCCTATATACTTACCTAGACTTTTGGACACACAGTAACACAGCTCTGGTCTGCTTTGCGTCCACGGCATTAGACTGAGCATGCGTATTCCACTGTTAGAGGTTGTAACTGTCCTGATCGGACAAACAGAATAAAAACATGTCTGATTAATTAGACCAATCCAATGCGTTGTTTAAAACCCAAAACATTTGGTTTTATAAATGTAGGCTATGCAACATGCTGGGAGCTGAACCCTTTGATCACAGTTAAAGAAATATTTAAACACCCGATAATGATTTCAATGTACAATGTACTTATTTAGATTTTGTTCCACACGCTTGTTCTAATTTAAAATACCAAACAATAAAACGAACAAATAGTTTATTGCCTATTTCATGTTCACTCCTCCATCCCTCTAAAATAATGGTTCCATCAATCACATTTACCGTAATTTCGAACAGAATTAGAGTATAATTTATAATTTCTAACTGTAATTGAACAGTTTTGCTAGTGCACCACTTAACGAAACACATAAACGAAGTAATAAGAATATTAATCTGGCTTATATATATATATATATATATATATATATATATATATATATATATATATATATATATAATCTTTGGTTCCAGCATTCTGAGTTTTTAAATATACAAACCTGTATCATCCCCTTGTCACTGGGTTTGGACCATCAAGGGGTACGTTTCGTACTTTTATTATGCTTATTTAGTATGACCGTTTTTACCTGGGAAAGTGCATGTGATGTGCCTTTTATTCATTGGCTTTTACAGTAGTACTGCTTAACGCCTAGTTATGTATCTAAAATGATTTGTGAAGGTCTCCAGATAAAAATCTCTGCAACATGTGCTCTTGATGATGATATGACTCCAGTCATAAGGAAATGCAGTTTGCTGGCTTTATTTCTGAGAGTAAACTACATTTTGGGTGTAATGATCTTCATGCCCAGTTTATTCCTAATTTGTAGCCTAATATATGCTGACATGGATTCCAGCATCCTGTTTCAGTCTAACTCGCAGGAGGAGCTGTGTGTGTGTGTGTGTCTGTGTGTGTCGGAGTGCCAGTACGTGCGTTCGCTACAGGGTGGAAAAGCAGCATTACATTTTTTCTCATTATAGCATCGAGATTTATGGCGTTTAAATGAAAAGAAAAGGCGCAGCTTTGAAGTGTAAAGTAAGGCACTGCTTCGCTTTCAGTTTCTCTGCTCAACTTACTTTCCGTGTTTGCAGCAATTTAACCCACATTTCTGACCATGACGATTAATTGCGGCGATGGCTGCCAGCTAACATCCCGTGTCACAACTTCTCTCTCTCTCTATGTTTATTACTGTCAAATGTTCAGCTGAATCATATTTTGTAATATCTGTGTTGCAATCCAAGTTACTTTTATTTATTTGTTCATATTCACACGCACACGCGGCGGCTATAACATTAACACTACTGTACAAAACATTAACACTGATTATGACATATATACCAATAAACTGGTGACAGGATCATAGGCACCCCAGGTTCATCTATGGGGACCAAAAGTCTATGACATTTGAAAAATTACTTTGCCTCTGAGTTTTCCATTGATGCTTATTTTGGTGTGTTACAGGAGAATGTTTCCTGCCATGAGAGTTAAAATTGTGGGACTGGATCCACATCAGCAGTATTATATAGCCATGGACATAGTACCTGTGGACAACAAGAGATACAGGTGTGTTTCTCGGAGTATGTGGCTTTTTTAAATTTTGATCTGATCCTGATATAGTTAAAAATTGGTTCACTTTCTTGTCTATTTTAGCTACAGTAGGGGCACGTGAAGGCCTATATATATATATATATATATATATATATATATATATATATATATATATATATATAAGGTAGGCTAATAAAGAGATGATGTGTAGCATAACTCATTTAGTTTGACTGATTTACATGGTCTTCTGGTTTTAGTGGAGGTCATGGAGAAAATTAACATGACATAATCATTACATTTCTTTTTACATGACTTTTTTTGACCAAGGTCATTATAATCCATGGGTGTATTGTAGGAACAACTTCATGTGGTACACTGGATTCACATCTGGAAAATCTGAAACCACTGTGAATGTCTTGGGAGAAAAAGAGAGAAGAATTAGTCATTTATAACATTAAACAAAAGATTTTTAGCCAAAAATTATGAAATCCAGCCCTTTATTTCAAGGCCCTTGCACTAGTATAAAAATATCTACATTTCATTTCTGGTTTTATCCTCTCGTGCCAAATATAATCGAGAGGAGGTGGGATGCCTTTATTAAAGTTCCTCTGATATTATTTTAAATAGTTTCAAGTAATTTTAAAGAGACAATAGAAAATGTTAAATGTGATTTAGAATTAAATGTGTGTCACACATGTAATATCTGAATTAGTGCAAATGGTGTTACATAAATAAATGTGTGTGATGCCATAGTACAAAAAAAAAAAAATCTTACTATCTAATGGCTTCCTGAGGAAATAACAAACATGTCATTTGATTCATGGGGTCTTTGACAGTTATTTTTCTTCATATTTCAATTATGTTTTAATTAGTTTTGCATGTTTACACAAAATAGACCTAAGTTATTCAAAGGCCGTGGTACAGTCCTTGAAGAGAGTCATTTCGGGTCTTTAGATATCATGGAGGATTTTGAAATCAAAAGATCTTGTAAAATTAAATGGGATTTTCTTTCTGGCTGCGGAATTTACCACAAGGCTTTGCAAATAGAGCGCAAATCTGTCACTGGAATGCTTTATCCATCTCGAGGTCTGGAGTCTGGAAACAGCCTTTATTGGACTTTATACACTTTACTTAGGCACACTGCCTTTTCTAAGTAAAGTTGAGGTTATACTAGATTTGTTAAGTCTTCTTTTGTATATTATTTGATTTCACTTTTTCCCCATTATGTGGCCAACAGCTAAACAAGAACAACAGAAAATAACCATTTACATCTCTGTATAGCTGTACATGAACGTTTGTGCTCTCTTTCACTGTATAGTGAGAAAAGTCCTGTATGCTTTTTCCCAAAAATTCTCTGTTTTGTATCTTGCCTCTGATGTGTCTGCATGTGTGTGTGTGTGTGTGTGTGTGTGTGTGTGTGTGTGTGTGTGTGTGTGTGTGTGTGTGTGTGTGTCTAGTTTTTAAACTTTATGATAATGCAAGAGAGCTGGCTATTTTATTTCCTTTTATTGTTGTTTATATGTGACTCCATATGGAGTTTCTATTTAAATATGAATATGTCCTCACAACTTTCCAAAGGGTGTCACATAAAGTCTGATCTTTATTGATTGTGTTGGTGCCAGATGGTAGATTTATGTGAGATGAAAGAAGACTAATCAAATTTCCAGTTCTGTTTGGGGCTAAGGTTTCTCCCTTCTTTAACACTTTCCCTGCTACACAGAGCATAACCCTAAACAGGACTCCAAACAGGAAATTACAGAAACGCCTGGTATTTTATGTGTGTGCGTGTGCGTGTGCGTGTGTGTGTGTGTGTGTGTGTTTGTGTGTGTGTTGTTCTTTTCTGTGTTTGTATCAGTATTCTTTGGTGTTCCATTTCCTATGTTCATGTACCCAGGTATCCATGCGTATCATTTCTCATGTGGTTGCACTCAGGCACTCAGGATGTATGAAGTATTTGTGTGTCTGTGCCCATATGTGTGTGTGTATTTGCTGAAGCCTGCAATGAAATGGATGAAAGGATGCCACAGATGATGTTTAATGATGCCAAGCAATAACAATTGGGTATGAGTCTTATATCCATGTTTTAGGGTTGACTGATAACTTTGGCATGGATGCAGCAGCTAAATACATTCAGAATTACCAGAAAAACCAGAACTAAAGACAACCAGCTGTGCATTAGACAGCAGTGTATAAAACTAAATTGTCAGCAGTGTTAAGAAAAAAAAAACACATGAACAACTAAATAGAGAGAGTGGAATTAGACCCAAAGCTATGATATCTTAACAGGTTTGAGATAGTAATTTATTGGAATTATATATGTTTTATTTTTAAGCAGAATTTATTATAACATATGATATTGTTATTATGGTTATTAGATAATCAATTCCAAAGTACTGAATATGTGAAACAATCAAATTACGGTGTCTCATGTCACACCATTGTATTTGCAGGTATGTTTATCATAGCTCAAAGTGGATGGTGGCTGGAAATGCAGACTCTCCTGTACCCCCGCGTGTGTATATCCACCCAGACTCATTGGCCTCTGGAGACACATGGATGAGACAGGTGGTCAGCTTTGACAAACTGAAACTCACCAACAACGAGCTAGATGACCAAGGACATGTAAGTACAGCTTATTACAGTTTTCTATAATTTGCTATGAAATAATTTCAGTCTTATGATTGCTTTATTGTGTGTGTTTGTAGTGACCAAAATTTTAATTAACCATAGTCCTAGGCAATCACAACTACAGTGATTGAATATCTTGTTCAGTGACTTCCCATGTTTAAGGCTTTTTCACATGTTTTTCCAAACTCATGCACACACACACACACACACACACACACACACACACACACACACACACACACACACACACACACACACACA